>JAOXYD010161196.1:0-10265 GCA_028565735.1 Pinacopodium congolense | reverse complement strand
TATCGTTGTTGAAAATGATAAGCATAAGTTGATAGCCACTAGGAAGGTAACTGGTTGGAGAATGTGTATTGATTATAGGAAGTTGAATAATCCCCCCAGAAAGGATCATTTTCCCTTACCTTTTATTAATCAAATGATTGAGAAGTTAGCTGAACATGACTTTTACTGTATCTTATATGGATGTAGTGGATATTTGCAGATTTCGGTAGCCCAAGAAGATTAGGAGAAAACTACTTTTACATGTCCATATGGTACTTTTGCTTATAAATGCATGCATTTTGGCTTATGCAATACTCTAGCTACTTTTCAAAGATGCATGATGGCTATTTTTTCTAATATACTTGAATCTTGTATTGAAATTTTCACGAATGATTTCTCTGTGTTCAATACTTCATTTGATGCATGCTTGAAAAACTTAGAGAAAGTCTAATTAGATGTAAGAAGACTCACTTAGTTCTTAAGTTGAAAAAATGTCATTTTATGGTTCAGGAGTGTATAATTTTGGGTCATAAGATTTCTAACAAGGGTATTGAAGTAGACCCAGTAAAAATTGGTGTAATTAAGAAACTTCCACCCCTATCCAATATTAAATTTATTAGTAGTTTCTTAGATCATGCTAGTTTTTATTGTCGTTTTATAAAGGATTTTTCAAACATTGCTAGACCTTTCACTAAATTACTTGACAAAGATGTTGTTTTTACTTTTAATAAGAAATGTATGACATCTTTTCAACTATTGAAGGATAAGCTTGTGACTGCTCTTATTCTTATATCTCATGACTGGTCTTCTCCTTTTGAGTTAATGTGTGATGCAAGTGATTATGTAGTAGGTACTGTGTTAGGCCAGAGACAAGGTAAGCTTTTCCACTCTATTTTTTATACAAGTAAGCCTTTAAACAGTGCACAATGCCATTACACCACCACAGAGAAAGAGATGTTGGCGGTTGTGTTTGTCTTCGATAAATTCAGATCTTATTTGTTTTTTTTAAATCATTGCTTACAGTGACTATGCAACATTAAAGTACTTGATGATAAAACCCGATGCCAAACCTAGACTATTTCGTTGGGTGTTGCTTTTACTAAAGTTTGGCATCGAATTGAGGGATAAGAAGGGAGCTGAAAACTTTATAACTGATCACTTCTCAAGGTTAGATAAAGCCACCGTGGAGAGTGCATTGAAGAAGGACATCAAGGAGACCTTTCATGATGAGCATATGCTGGCTGTGATAGCCACTCCTTGGTTTGCAGATTTTGTGAACTACCTTACTGGTAATATCTATCCCCCTGATTTATCTTATTCCCATAAGAAGAAATTCCTGAGTGAGGTAAGAAAATATTTTTGGGATGTTCCTTTGTTGTTCAAGATTTATGTAGATGGAATTGTTAGGTGTTTCATTCCTGAGGAGGAAATGTCCTCTATGTTACATCATTATCATGTGAGAGAAGTCGGGGGGTATTATGGTGTATCTAGGACAACTTATAAGGTCCTAGAGTGTGGTTTTTATTGGCCTACATTATTTAGGGATGCATATGTATTTTTCAAGTCTTACGATAGGTGCCAAAGGGTCTGGAATATCAGTAGGAGACATGACATGCCGTTGACTAACATACTGGTTTATGAGGTTTTCGATGTTTGGGGCATAGACTTTATGGAACCATTTCTTAAGTCTTACTCCAATTAGTATATTTTGGTTATAATGGATTGTGTTAGCAAATAGGTAGAAGCAGTGGCATTACCCATAAATGAAGCTAGGATTATGGACAAGTTTTTAAGGAAGAATATTTTTACACATTTTGGCACACTCAGGGCTATCATTAGTGATAGGGCTCGCACTTTTGTAATAAACTTTTTGATTCTCTTTTGGCTAAGTATGGGGTGACCCACAAGGTTGCTACACCATACCATGCCCAAACTAGTGGGTAGGTTGAGACATGGAGCTTAAGAAAATTCTAGAGAACTATCAATGCTTCTAGGCAGGATTGGTCTTTAAAGCAAGATGATGCATTGTGGGCATATAGGACCACATTTAAGACACCTATAGGTATGTCACCATTTAAGATAGTATATGGAAAGTCTTGTTATCTCTTAGTAAAATTGGAGCATCGTGCATATTAGGCAATTAAATTTCTTAACTTTAATTTGTCTTCTGCATGTGCCAAGAGACTTATGCAGCTTCATGAGCTTGAGGAGTTCTATTTGGATACATATAATAATTCAAAGCTGTATAAGGAGTATGTAAAGAAGTGGCATGATAAAAAGCTCCTCTACCGAGACTTTCAGGTAGGCGATTAGGTATTGCTTTATAACTCACATCTTAGCCTTTTTCCAAGAAATATTAGGTCGAGGTGGTATGGTTCGTTCGAGGTACTGCAAGTTTATCCTTTTGGAGTTCTTAAGATGAAGAGAGAAAATGAACAACCCTTTAAAGTAAATGGACAGCGAGCCTAGCTTTATTTTTCCAGGTTTATAGATGAATTAGAGGAGCGCTTTACCCACCATGATTCACCATCTTCTCCTTTTTTATCACAGTTTTTGTTCTCAATAGGATAGTAGTTCTTTTTGTTTTCTTTTTAGTTATTTCATTTTTTTCTTTAGGTTTAATACTTTGCTTTTAGTTGTGTTTCTTTCGAGTTCTTTTGCAGGTTCTATGTGGCTGATGGCTAAGAGTTTCTTGGATGATCCTCTTTTAGAGAAGTTCTTTCTTTTCCCTATCCTTTATGGTTACATGTGAATCTTGTAACACTAGGGACAATGTTCATATTAAGTGTGGGGGGCAATGAGATTGGGAATGATGTTAATGTTGAGAGATACACAATTGAATGGTTGCGACTCTTTTGGTAGCTAACTTAGATCCCATTTTTTCAAATTTTTATGATTGAATTTGATGAATTTTAAACCATATGATTCTGTCAAAGTGGTTGGAATGAGAATTGAGTTATATGCATGAATTTGGATTAGGCAGCTTGAGAGGATAGCGAACCATATGGATTGATTGAAGTAGTCAGGAGTATAAACTTAGTCAATAATTGATGCTTGAGTGACAAGGCAATGTATGGAATTTTAATAGCTTTCATTTAAGCACATATGAGGTTTTGAGCCATATGACTAAATCTTATGGTCATTTATATTCTTTGTTATTTGTGATGCTTCCCTATGTGGATTATCTTCAGAACTTGCTCTGAACCTGTTTAATACTAATAGCTACATGCTTTATGGATATGATTAAGGCCTTCCTTGTTTTGAACCATTTAGCTTAAATGACACACCAAGTCATTTCTCCCTTATTACCTCCTTTAAGCCTTTGACTTTTTTTATTTATGAATTAATCACCTAGCATTGAAACCTGAAAAACTTTTAGCCTTACCTTGTCACAAGTTGAATAAAGTATTGAGTAAGATTTTGATATCTTTAATTTAGGGACCATTATTTTATATGATATTATGAGATATTTTAGAGGTACATCTACTTATTTGTTGTTAAATTTTGTCACTACTGCCTTTCTTTATGTTTGGTGAAAAAAAGTGAAGAAAGAAAAGATTAATCAGTAATATTAGATAGTGATGAGTAGTTGTAGTCCTATGTTCTATTTGTACATCTCAAAATTTCTATTTTATTGTCCTATGTTACTTAATGCTTTGTAACTGCTTGTGAATAGCCCTTATCCTTTTTACCCTACCTTAACCTAAGCCCCATTACAACCCTTAGTAAAAGCCTTTTTGATCCATGATGGCATGTACTCTATGTAGTTGAAAATGGATGAATTTGTAAGCCTATGGTAATGTAGTCTCTTAGAGGAAGTTTTGAGTGAAACACAACCATTATACACTTGAATAACAAGAGTGAATACTATAAGGAAAGTTCATTTAATTTTATGCTTGTTTTTTATCAATGACATCTACCTTTGATTTTGTTTATGTGCATTGATGAAAAGATTATGATATGTGTACTAGTTTGATACTTAAGTTGCCAAAGTTTAAAGGATTGCATACATTTGATTTTTTGTGAAAGCGAAATGATAGAATTTGTTAGTTGTTTTTAAACTAATTGGAGAGATGTTCTTTTATAGATTCAAGTGAGTTGCTTGAGGACAAGCAATAATTTAGTGGGGGGTTGTTAATGGGTATTTTACATTGTTTTATTATGCACATTTCATTATGTTTTTACCTATTTATAATTGAATTAGACCAATATAGAGTTTTTATTATTAATTTCAGGTGTATAGTTATTTTGAGGAATATTGTGAAGATTTGGACTCAATTAGAGCTTGTTGGGGAGCATAAAGAAGACTCGGATATGCGGTGCTTAAACGAGCAGAGTTCAGTCACCAAATGATCAGCATCAGTCGATTAAATGAGGGTTAGTCGACCAAATGACCAACAACGGTCAACTGAATGAAAGTCGGTCGACCAAATAGACATCAGTTGACTGAAAAATTCAAAATTAATTTGTCGGTCAACCGAATGAAGATTGCAAGCAAGCATCAGTTGACTGAATAGTTAAGATCATTCGATCGAACCTCAGAGCTCCAGTTTCAGTTCTCGCATTTTATTCTTTAACTTTTGCATCTCATTTACTACACACAACCCTAGGTATAAAAAGGGCAAAGACAGACATATTTGGGGGATGAGTGTGATGACAACAAAGGGAGGATACATAGGTTTTGTCATCCAAGTCACCTTCTCATTGTCAGAGTCTATTTTTTGTCATTACAATCGGTTTATCTTCATCTTCATCATCAGTTATAGTCTTGTTGCGAGTTTTGTTAAGAGTCTGTTTATTTTTTTAGTTTTACCAATATATTATTGGAGCTTCTGAGTGAAGAACTTTTGCAGAATTATTAAGGGAGTGAAAATCTTACTTTTAGAATTTTTTATTGCGTTTATAGCTTGTGAAGATTCTGTTTTTATTGATTAATCAATATATATATATATATATATATAAATATGCATATTTTGACCATCTATTGTGTTCGTTTGATTAATATGTGTGAGTAGTTCATTTTTTGCTAAGGTTATGGATTGAATTGGGTTAGAAACAAGTTATGTGGTTGTGTTTTGGTTGGATTGAATTCTTGTTAAGACTTAGTTTAGCTTGATCACCTAGATTATGGCCTTAGGAGAATGAGTTTCATGACCATTAGAACTTATTTTACCTAAAAATCAGTCTAGCAACATACTTGAACTTAAGAGTGGACCAAAACTTAGGATCTTGTATGAGGACACCTAGAATTAAAGACCTTAATCTTAGGCCTCTAGTGTTTAATGCCTTGTATTCCAAGTAATCTATAAACCAAGTAGGTTTAACTGAGAGTATAAGAGAAGATTGGTGCCTATGACCATTAGATATAACTTGTTTAAGCGAGGTAAGTCCTAAACCAATCCACCATTTTCAAATTTAGGAAACCTGACCCAAATTAAGTCCGAAGCCTTAGCTATTTTTAGTCTCTTGAGTCAAGTGTTATTGCATTTAGTTCATCTTACATCTTTCATATTTCCTTTTATTGCTTGTTTTGCATAATATTCAAATCAATCAAATTCTAGATTTCTGAGTTAATTATGCATCGTCGAGTTAATTTGCTTACATATTTGATTTTCCCATAGGTACGATACTTAGTTTTACTCTATTTTATATTCCAACTTACCTCAATTGTTTGGTCTAGACTACATTTTCATATATACATTGTTTTAATTAGACTAGCAACACGACTCTTTTTTAGGTAGGTTAGCTCTAAAGTCAGGTAGAGGGACTCTTCGAGGTTGGTTGGCTTGAATTTGTTGTGGTGGTTACTGGTAGTTTTAATTATTACTCCATGAAAAGCTTGGATGGCTCCTCCAACTAGGATTATAAGTGTTTGAAAAAGGGGTTCCTCTTGGACTATTAAAATTTTCAACATATTGATCTTGTTCTAGTTCTCGAATAAAAGGACTACCTTCTTAACGCTCTAATGATGTATGGGAGGTACTACCATAGTTTTTACATTCAACTTTATGAGAACTACTACTAACTACACTCATTAAACTATCCAAATTCTTATTCAATATTTCCATTTGAGCTTCAAGAGCTACTATGTTATCAATTGCATGAACACCATTTAGCTACCATAGGTGGCATTCAGAATTATACTAAAAACTATTTGTAGTCATTTCATTAATGAGATTATAGGCTTTAGTCACAATCTTGTGCACAAAATTACCTATAACCACATCATCAATAATGCTACGAGATGAAAGTGTTATTCTAGTGTAGAAGATATTTACTTACTACCACGTACTGAATCCATGACCAGACCACTTGCCAAGCATCTCTCTAAATCTTTCCTATGCCTCATATGGACTTTCATTTTTCATATTGCACAAATAAACTGATCTCAACCTTCATCTTCACTTTCTTAGTAATTGGACAAAATTTAGTTAGGAACAACTTCATTAACTCATCCCATGTAGTAATAGAACAAGATTAAAGTGTTGATAGCCAGACTTCCACCTTATCTCTGAGAGAAAAGGGAAAAAGCATTAGCCTAATTGCATCATCAGAACTCCATTTCTTTTAAAAAGATTACAAGCTTCACGAAAATTCTGCAAATGTTCATTGAGATTTTCTAAAGCTGAACCTCCAAATTATGAGGACCTAACCATAGAGATGATATTATGTAGGATTTCAAAATTATTTATAGTGACTTTAGACCGAACAATACTAGTCATAAGTCTAGCTCCATTTCCCAATACTAAGTCCATCACAGTGGTTCTCTATTTTCTACCTAAGGTTTAACAACTACATGTTATTCATGATCTATCTCTACAGGTTCTAATTTTATATCATTAAATGTTTCTACTTTTAAAGGATCAAACGCAGTCGCTCGAGCTTCTTTCTTTTTCCTTCTCAACGTATGCTCAAGGTTTGGAATGAAGTCTATTGTCTTGGGATTTTGTCTCTGAATATGCATACAAAATTAAATAAAATACAAAACAAAGGTAAATAAACAAACAAGGTAAATAAGATAACCAAAAAGCAACACGATTACACAAACTAAAACAAGTAGCAAATAAACACACAAAAATTTAGAAAAATTAGGAAAATAATTTTTACAAGTTGTAGAGTAAATAACACTAATTTTTCTAATATTAAGGTTGTAATCCCAGGCAAAGGCATAAAAAATTGTTATGCGCTGATTATATGATTATGAAATTTAGAATGATTTTAACGATTCTATTTTGACAACCAACATGATTAAGGCAAGTGTACCTATCGAACAAGTAATAAAGTAGAGTATTTTAAACCCCAAATGTTGATCCCATAGGGAAAAAAGTTAAATACTAGGTTAATAGGATCATAATTATCTAAGAAAATCCAAATAATTTGATTAAAATTTTGAAAGGATGTTAACTATTCTAACCCGGCTTAAAAACTTTGAAATTGATTTTTAAATTTTCTAAAAATTACTATATGTGAAAATTAGCTAAGGATTTGGTGATGGATTATTTAATTAAGCCTTAAATAATTTTAAAGGCTAATTTAAAGTTCCTTTATAAAATAAAAACAAAGTTATGATTAAAACTTTGCTTTTTCTTTATTAATCTTAATTTAAAGCTTAGTTATGTCTTAAATCAAGTTAATAGGCTTTAATTTAAAGAAATTGATTTCTAGATTTGTAGTTTCATATTGCTAACTCTCCCAAAAAAAATCAAAATTTGGTCATTCATTAATTAATTTATGTTATTTATTAAGTTTTCCAACAAACTAAAATGATCAAGCTTAGATTATCTTTAACTCTAATCTTAAATAGCCAACTTAAAATTAGAACTTTCAGACCCTTAAACAAAAATCTAACCCTTTGACATGTTTTTCAATTCCCTTAAATCATAAATACCAAATCCTTAGCAATAAAAACAATTTAGCCACACATCTTGATCAAAGCATACAAAATATACAACTTTAGCATCATGCCTTCATAAATATGAAAATATAAGCTATAAAAATAAGTTTAGAGGTCACGAAAATATCCAAGGAAAACTCATGGATGTGTCTTGATATCCCAACTTGATTATAGAATCAAACATAGCTCTTAAATCAACATAATCTTGCAGAAAAATCAAAGAAAATTTAAGAAAATAAGCTTAAGAATAATAACTTTGATTAATCTAAAAATAAAGCAAATACATAAGGATTTTGAGTTATAAAATCCCTAAATGTGATCCACAAACTCATAATGATGTCTTAACAGCAAGTTTAAATGTTCAGAAACTTATAAAACAACAATAATTTCTAATTAAAAGTGTTTAAACCTATGAACTACTTAGAATAAAAGAAGAGAGAAGGGAGATCCTCTCTCTCAAACTCAAATCTCAATTTTGCCTGATTGAATGCATGTCTTTAGTGTTTTCTTCAGTTTTTCGACTTTAGCAACCTCCCACTTAGTACTAGAAGACAACATCATTAATGAATATCACGCCTAAGCCGCAATTATGGAGATTTGAGGTGGATAGGTTCATCTGACCTTCAATACTATGGATTGACTTGAGGCAATATGACATCCTGAGCCTTCGTATTAGTCCTAAATCACAGTTCCAATACAGGGGGTCTCCATGAGTAATACAGAGGTCTAGCCAGACCAACATATTGGCCCTAAAATGTGACTGTTTAACTCTTTTCTTGCTCCAATATTCATTTACTCTCCAATTCTTGCAAATTAAACATTAATAAACATTAATTGGACATTTAAACACTGAATTAGGGGTCATAATTCAGTAAATAATCAATAAAAACTAAATTAATTCGATTCCTAATATAATCATAAGAGATGGAAACAAGAACAAGATAAAAAAATAACTGACGAATACAAAAATTAATTCATAGGATTTACAACAAGATTAAGTTTAATAAATGTTAGATACCTTAAAAAAGAAATTTTTTATATGGTACGATTAAATAAGATGTGATAAATTTCGTGAAAGAGGGATAATAACAAGACTGTAATGTGATCTCTTAAAGAGTTAATTAAATCATTTCTTTTCGATAATTAACCCTAGATCACAATGATGGGAAATATTTATTCGAATTGAAAGATAGGCAATAAATTTATAGTCTCGAAGTATCATCTTTAAACAAAGAGAGCACCCCATCAAATGCTTAATCATGAAGAGTATCATCATTTTTGGTTGGGTGTTGTCCAGGAAATATACCACACGACCCTAATAAAAGCTTCTTGTTAACCCTATAGCACTTAAGAAAGTGGAGGGGGGATGAATTAGATTCTTTAAAAAAATTATAAATTAGTAAATCTTAAATTCACAAACTTCTCTAAACTATTGTGTGGAAGCTAAATAATTTTCTAACTTAAATTCATCAAATTCTTTAAACAATTTTTAAAAAGCTAAATAAACTATTCTATAAATAATATAAATAATTGTAAACAATATAAATAACTTGTAAAGTAAAGCTTAAAATTAAAAAATTAAAGGAAAGAATACGCAAATCAATTTTATAGTAGTTCAAATACAACCTCTTTTTCATGCATCTACTCTCTAAAAATTTGTTGAAATTTTCACCATCGAGTAATTTTTCAATAGGTTCTAAGTTAATCCTTATAATGACTTAATTTTTTAATAGGTTTAAGTATAATCGTTACAATAACCTCCTTTTTAGATGGGCTCTAGGATAACCACTTACAACTTTTACTCTTAATATCACCATTAAAACACTTACAATAAAAACCTATTCTCTTTGGTTATCTTGGAGTTTGATCTTTAATCCATCAACATGATCTTCATCTTAAGCCTTTTTCCTTTAGTCTTCATATACTCAATTATATTTCATTCTTCTAAGCTCCAAGACTCCAAAGGGTATCTTTACTCCAGAGCTTTAACATGTATTTCCTCAACACATATGCACTGCACCTATCTTTCCAACACTTCAAGCATACTAAACATATTAGTAGCAATGTTTTTTCATCATTAAAACTAGGAGGATCCACCCTTAGTTCAACAATCTTTTCTTTTGTTTGCTATTTTTAACTACACTACAAGTATACAGATCTTAACTTATAGTATAATTGATATCAATCCTATGAGGATTGAATCTAGACACCTAACGATTTGAACTTCACTTTGTTTAAGGCAAATAAGATGGTAGGAACTGAAAATTAAATTTAAACTAATGAAACTTGAATGTAAATAAATGTAGAAGAAAGTAAACCAAAGAAGATACTCAATAGTGGAGACTTAGGGGTTGTTCTATCCTTATTTATCCTCCTTTATCTTATCAATTTA
>JAOXYD010161185.1:0-10265 GCA_028565735.1 Pinacopodium congolense | reverse complement strand
ACCATATATATGTGTGTTATAAAGTTTTCATTAAGTTCCTAATGCCATTTTGAGAAAAGTATATGCCATGAAAACCATTGTACTCTAACTTTATGGGTTTTATATTCTTCATTATTCATCTAGATTCTTCTTTATATAATTTCTTTTTTGTAGGTACATACTTGTTGTTTTCAGTTTGTATTTTTAGGGTCCCATTTCATTAGTTTTAAGCTTTCATAGTGACATATACCAAATCCATCAAGATTTTTGTATTTTTCCATTCATACTCATCTTTCATTGTTTTAATTTGACTTTTATGCTTGCTCCATTATATTGTTATTGTGTTTTTTTAGCTTCCAAGATGTTCATTGTAATGATTTTGTGGTTTTGAGAGGTTGAAAACGTGGGTTTATAAAGCTAGAAATTAATCAGTGTTATTTTGATAGCTTTTGTATGTTATTAGGTTAATCTTGATCTTTGATCAATCAAATTTTGTTTTTAATGTGTCAATCTATTTTTAATTGATTTATTAAGGTCTTGCTTGGTTTATTGTGTCAGTTTTGTGCCATTTTAGTGGTTGAAAATGTTTATATTGAAGCTAAAACTTAAATACTGCAATTCTAACAGCTTGTGTATTTCATAAGTTCAATCTAGTTATTTGATATTTTAATTTCATTTTTGTTACATTAATTAATTAATTAATGGTCTATTAAGGTTCTAAAAGGCTTGTTATAATTTTTATTTATATCTAGAAGTTACAGAAACGTTTTTATTGGATATGATTTTATTGACATAACATTATAGGTGTGTTTTGATTACTTAACTGGGGAATCATCTTTGTTGTGTTGTTATTAGTGAAAAGGTTCCTCTTTATAATTAAAAACAGTGTTGAAGGGTTGCTCTTGACCTACGATAAATAAGAGTTTGAGTTGCTTATGATTGATGAATGTGATTTACCTTGGTTTATCCAATGTATGAGTATTAAACATATGATAAATGAGTATGTTTGATATTGTTGCATTCATTACATCATTTTGGGCCTTTTTGAGTTTTTTTTATTAAGCTATTATTGAGTTTTATATTCTAGATGTTGAACTAAAGTAGTGGTGATGACAAAACTAACTTTATTACTAATATTATGTCTTTGAGTGTATTGAAAGATAGGTATATGAAAGAAGTATTTAAATTTGCTTAAAGAGCCTTGGATTTTAATTAGAGACCATGAAGATCATATATGAAAACTTAAAGTTATTAAAGAAGTGAATTAGTTTAATATAGGTTTACTTATGTTTTTTTTGTGATAATTTTTTCTTAATTTTAGTTTGGATATTTAAGGGGCTCATACATGCATTCATGCCTTAGAATATATATATATATATATATATGTACATAATCAAGAGGATTTATATGTATAATATGTGTGTATGTGGAAAATCTTCTTGATGTGTGATTTGGTTGAATAAGAATGAATTAATAAGATTAGACAATTCATATAAATTAGAAATTAGATGGAAGTTTTAGATAACTTAAGTGATTTTAGGTGTAAAATGTGTTTGGGCTGGATTAATGCTTGTTGGACCAACATAGGTTTGACAACCGAATAAGTAGAGCGGTCGATCAAAGGTTAGTAGGTCAGTAGACCACACCTAATATATCGGTCAGCCAAATGTGACAAATTTAGAGTGTAAGTTAAGGAATGGTAATAGTACACAATGGTAAAAATATTGATTATCTATAAAGTTATTATATCCGTTGCATAATGTTTAGATGATTTTTTATGTATAAATAGGCTATTTTTAGTGTGATTTTATAACGAAGTATGTATAATACATAGTTTTATCTAGAAATATATCAGAGTTATCCAAGAAATTTTTTGAGTGTTTTTTAGTGTCTAGAGCTAAATTTTTATAAGTTCCTATGTGGCGTGTTTATGTGTGAAGCATTTCTAGAGTTTTTGTTGTGTATTAATCTTTGTAAGCCTCTTTTATACATCAAAGTGAGATTAAGTGAAGCATCTTTTCAAGAATTGAGAGGTTATTTTTTATCCTAAGGAAAAAGAAAAGAGTAAAAGGTTATCCTTGGGCCTTGAAAAGAATTGTATTATCTAAGGATGTATTCTTATTGATTACAATAGTGCAAAAATCTCAACAATGGTGTTAGGAATTAGGCATAAGGGTGAGTAGATAACTCTGAACTAGAATAAATCTCGAAGTGTCCTTCTTCCCTTTCTCTTTATCTTTAAGCACTTAGTTTATTTTGTTTAGTTTGCATTGCTTGATTAAATTGGTGAATTGGTTTTATGTTTTTTCCTTTTGCATCTTTCAAACATGAATTGTTTACCTTAGATGAATTGTTTACCTAACTCACCCCCATCTTAGATGCCATTTATGCCTAACAATTGGTATTAAAGCATAGGTCTTACATTGCTTTAATTCCAATGAATTAGTGAGTAAAGATCATATGACACAAATGATGAATAATTTTCTCCCTCAATTAGTTTAAAAGAATAAAATACTCATAAAATACCTTAATTTGATGGAACCAATTACTTATATTAGAAGACTAGAATGAGATATTATTTGAGAAGTGAAAGTGCAGATCTATGGCTTCTCATTTCTCAAAAGACTTATTTGCCCTCCAAACTCATAGGAAATGAAGTTATGCTTAAGGAAGATAATAATTTGAGTAATGAAGAAAACAAATTAACCTCTTTAAATAGTAAAGCTAAGAATGTTTTTGTTTTGTACGTTAAGTATGGAAGAATTTAATAGAATCTCGATATGTTTATCTACTAATAATATGTTGCATACTTTAGAAGTTACTTATGAAGGTATAAATCAAGTTAAAGAGACTAAGATTAGCATGCTCACTCATCAACTTGAATTTTTTCAAATGTCGCATGATGAAAATATTTCTATTATGCATGCTTGTTTTAATAATATTATTAGTGCTTTAAAGGTTTTAGGTAAGACATATATGAATGTTGAGTTTGATAGGTGTTAAGGTCTTTACCAAAATCATAAGAACCTAAAGTGATCACAATTTAAGAAGAGAAGTATTTGAATGTTCTCCCTATAGATGAGCCAATCAGTTCACTATTAACACACGAGATGATATTAAAGAATGCCCAAGTAAAAGCTACACTAAAAAAGAAGAAATTGCTTTCAAATCTTCAAGAAAGGATGATTTAGAAACAAAGGAGAAGAATCTATCACACTCATTAAGAGAGGCTTAAGAAAGCTTTTATGAAGAAAGACTCTAATCCATAAGAGATAAGGTAAGTATCCATCTAAAAGAAAGTGAAGAAGATAGAAAAGAAGAAGGACATGATAAAAGAGAGAGAGTTAAGGAAGAAGAAAAGAAGAAAGAGAAGGATGATGAGAAAACAAGTTCAGATAAGCCACCTAGGTTATTTGATGATCCAAATGTACAACCTTACTAGTATAAGATACCATACCCTCAAAGGTTGAAGAATACACAATTGGACAAGCAATTTGGAAAATTTTTAGAGATGTTTAAGAAGTTGCAAATCAATATCTCATTTATCGAAGCAATTTCCCAAATGCCTTCTTATGCAAAATTTTTAAAGGAAATCTTGTCCAAAGAAAGAAGGTTATAGGAGCATGAGACAGTTGAGCTTAATGAAGAGTGTTCTGCTATCCTGTTAAAGAAGTTACCTCCAAAGCTCAAGGATCCTAATAGCTTTACCATTCCTTGTACAATTAGTAGCTTACAAAGTTATAAGGCTTTGATGGATCTTGGACCAAGCATTAATTTAATGCCCTTATCAATTTTCAAGAAATTAGGATTAGAGGAGCCTAAACCCACTACTGTCTCATTGCAATTGGTTAACAGGTCAGCTATCTATCCAAGAGGAACCATTGAAGATTTTTTGTTTAAGGTTGATCAATTCATATTCCCTATTATTTTAGGACGACCATTCATGGCTACTACCAAGGCATTGATTGATATACACGGTTGAAAGCTCATTCTCAGGCTTCAAGATAAAGAAATTGAGTTCAATTTTTTTAATAATAAAGTATCCATCCACCCT
The DNA here is from genome assembly GCA_028565735.1 of Pinacopodium congolense. Taxonomy (NCBI): domain Eukaryota; kingdom Viridiplantae; phylum Streptophyta; class Magnoliopsida; order Malpighiales; family Erythroxylaceae; genus Pinacopodium; species Pinacopodium congolense. Next base: position 6,232 of record JAOXYD010161185.1, on the reverse strand, counting down.
AGATTCATGTAACTTCATTAGAGTTCATTCTTCTCCAATTTATCCATTTAATATCTTTGTTCAGATTCATTGCAAAAGGCTTTGATTTATTCAAATACTAAAGAAGATGAAGGAGAGGAAGTCAAAGAAGTTTTAAAGGAATTAGAAGTTGTAAAGGAGTCTTCTAACTAAATACAATCTAGAAGGTTTGAGCCTTTGGATAGGCCAATCCAATCCCTTCCAAATCCATCAATTGAAGAGCCTCCAACTCTTAAATTAAAGCCTCTCGCTTCAAATTTTAATTATGCATTTTTTAGGCTTCCATTTCAATTGCTTGTTATCATTTCATTATCATTAAGTGATACGATGGGGGAGAGATTGTTAAGAGTTCTTAAAGAGCATCAAAATGATATAGGATGGACCTTAGCAGATATTAAAGGATTAAGTCCTTCTATTTGTACTCATCGCATATATATTAAAGAAGTAGGTATACCTTTTTTCCAACCTCAATGTAGACTGAATCCGAATATAAAGGAAGTGGTGAAGAATGAAGTAGTCAAACTCCTTGATTCTGGTATTATTTTTCTGACTCTACATGGGTTTTTCTGGTTCAAGTAGTACCAAAGAAAGGAGGAACTATTGTCATGAAGAATGAGCAAGAAGAATTAATTACCACGAAGAAAGTAACTGATTGGCATTTATGCATTGACTATTCTAAATTAAATGACGTCACAAAAAAAGATCACTTTCCTTTACCCTTCATTAATCAAGTCATCGAAAGGTTAGCTGGGCATAGTTTTCATTGTGCTTTGACGGATACAATAGTTATCTACAAATTCTTGTTACCCTTGAGGACCAAGAAAAGACGACATTTACATGTCTATATGGCACCTTTGTATATCGACGCATAACTTTTGGTTTGTGTAATGCCCCTGTTACTTTTTAGTGCTGTATGATAGCAATTTTTATGATTAGGTTGTGCAGTGAAGTATTTATTGATGATTTTTTAGTATTTGGTACATCCTTTTATGCATGTTTAGATAATCTAGAGAAAGTGCTAAGGATATGTGAAAAAACCGACTTGGTTTTGAATTGTGAAAAATGTCATTTCATGGTATAAGAGTGCATAGTATTAAGTCGTAAGATTTCAGGTAAGGGCATTGAACTAGATCCAGTAAAAGTTGAAGTCAATACTTAACTTCCACCACCAAATTCAGTTAGAGCAATTCAGATTTTTCTTGCACATGCTGGATTCTATAGATGCTTTATTAAGTATTTTTTTCAAGATAGCGAAGCTCCTTACAAAGTTTTTGGCCAAGGACGCAAATATTAACTTTGATGATAAGTGTATGCGTTCTTTTCAATTGTTAAAGGAAAAGCCCACGCGTGCATCTATGTTGGCATCACCTGATTGGTCTCTTCCTTTTGAGTTGATGTGTGATGCGAGTGACTTTGCAGTTAGTGCAACACTTGGAAAAAGGTATGGAAAGCTTTTCCATCCAATTTATTATGCAATTCTCACTTTGAACGATGCTTAAAAGAATTACACCACCATCGAGAAGGAGATGTTAGCTGTAGTGTTGGTATTGACAAGTTTCTCCTATTTGGTTCTTTCAAAGACGATAGTCTATACGGAGCATTCTACACTGAAGTACTTTATAAATAAGTTGAATGCTAAGCCACGTTTGATTTGATTGATTCTCATATTATAGGAGTTTGACATTGAAATATGAGATAATAAAGGTAAAGAAAACTTTATGGCGGATCACTTATCTCGTTTAAATCAATCAGTGATGGAAAAAGGAGAAAACGAAGATATAAAGGAGGTGTTTCCTAAAGAACATTTACTAGCCATGCTTACTTGACCATGGTATATAGATATAGTGAATTACTTAGATGGTAATGTGATCCCTCCTAACTTTTCATACTAACAAAAAATAGAAGTTCTTTTCTAAAGTTAAAACTGTATCTTTAGTACTACCATTTCTTTACAAGATATGTGTAGATGGAATGATTCAAAGATCTGTTCCTACTAAAAAATTGCCTTCAATTCTAATTCATTGTCATTCAAAGGAAACTGAAAGACACTTTGGCGCTACTAGGACAGCACACAAGGTGCTTGAGCGTGGTTTCTATTAGCCTACACTGTTTAAGGACGTATTTCATTATGTGAAGTCTTGTGATATTTGTCAAAGGGTTGGTAATATTTCTAAGAGACATGAGATACCATTAACCAACATTTTGGTTTGTGAAATCTTTGATGTTTGGGTTATTGACTTTATAGGTCCATTTCATACTCTAATCAATACATCTTAGTGGCAGTTGATTATGTGAGTTAATGGGTTGAAGCAGATGCAATTCCAACCAATGATGCATGAGGTGTAGTTCATTTTCTCAAGAAGAACATATTCATTTGATTTGGGACACCTAGAGCCATTATAAGTGATGGGGAAGCACATTTTTATAACAAGTAATTCAAATCCCTCTTATCCAAGTATGGTGTTACCCATAAGGTTGCTACACCTTACCACTCTCAGACTAGTGATCAAGTTGAAATATCCAATTGAAAAATCAAGATAATTTTGGAAAAGACTGTTAGCTATTCAAGAAAAGATTGGTCTATGAAGTTGGATGATGCACTGTGGGCATATCGAACTGCATATAAGATACCCATTGGAATGTCTCCTTACAAATTGGTTTATGGTAAGGCTTGTCATTTACCTCTTGAGTTAGAACATCGTGCCTATTAGGCCATTAATTTTTTTAATTTTGACTCAAAGAAGGTAGGAGAACACATTCTTTTGCAATTGATTTAGTTGGATGAGTTTCGTCTCGAAGCTTATGATAACTCTAAATTGTATAAAGAACAAATCAAGAGGTGGCATGATAAGCATATAATTCAGAGAGAATTCACATTTGGTGACAAATTCTTGATGTATAATTTGAGATTAAAGTTGTTTTCTGGCAAGTTAAAGTCAAGATGGACAAGCCCTTATGATGTGATCAAGATTTATCCATTTGGAATAATTTAAGTTACTAATGGTCACTCATTTTTCAAGGTTACTGGGAAAAGAGTGAAGTTGTATGTGCCTAGTTCAATAGAGGAGTCTTCTGAGACTCTTTCACTATTTAATCCTTAATGAACTAGGAATTCTCCAAGCTAGGTAGGTAATTATGTGTGAATTTATTTTATTTTGTGTGTTAGGATATTTTAAATAATGTGTTGAAGCCTTTAAGTGTGTTTGAATTAAGTTTAGTGTATTTTCCTTAGAATGTCCTTAGTTTGGTGTGTTTAATTTGGATTCTGGAGTGTTTTTAGGCTGGAATCTGAAGCAAATTGATGGAGAATCCAATCCATGTTAGGACTTGAATTTAGGAGGTTTTAGTTGTAAATTTGGAAGAAAAATGGTCAAATTATGCTTTAGGCAGACCATCAACGGCACCTTACTAGGATGATGTTGATTGGTGAGAGGGGACCATTATTCAACACTTTTTTGGAGCTTTAACGACATTATGTTCATCTATCAATGGTGCCATTGAATGAAGAACAGGACACCATTGATAGTCGCAAAAGGTATAAAACGTAGATAGTTCAGCATTCTTCTTCGTGCCTTCTCTTTTCGTCCATAAGCTTCAAATCTCCATAACTTCGTCATTTCTCAACCAAATCGAGTGCTTTTGGTGTCCATTTGTCATATTTTCAGTTCTTTAAAACATTTTGCCCTCAAATTGCTCTGAAAATTAACAAATTTTTTAGAATCTCCCTATTCCCCATCCAAGTATTCTTTTTCAATTTTCTCTTAATATAGGCTTCCATTTAATTAAAATTTGGTATCACTGTGTTCAAAATTTCATTAGTTTTCCATTGATACCAATTTTGCATCCTAACCTTGTGATCAAATTTTTGAGAATTTTAAAAAAATTGGGGAATTTTCTGAAAATTTTTTGGAAGAATTTTCTAATTTTATTTAAATTTTCTAACTTATTTCAGTGTGTTTATTAAACAGTTTTTAATCCAATGACACCATCGAGAAAGAGATTGGCATATGATCCATCAAAGTTCACTAGTGTGGATAACTTTAATTGGTATCAGTTGCACCGTACCAATGAGTTCATTGTAGAGTGTTCGATCCATCCGGATCTTGAGGCTGAATTTTACCTCTCAGGCGTATTTAGAAGCATCAGAAGGGAGATGGTTGTGACTTTCTCGAGTCCTTTCTATCCTGATTTGGTTCATGAGTTCTATGCAAAGATCGAGGACAAGGTTGACTCCAAGATGATTGAGATTCGATCTTCGGTGCGAGGTATTCCTATTTGTATAACTCGTGGTTCTATTTCAACATTATTAGGCGTACCTAATGAATACGATGTCTATATTAAGACTAAGGACCCGTTGTATGGTGATTCGATCTTTATGGGTCTTTCTTTTTAAATTCTGGCTGCTAGAGAGGCTTTAGCATTGACTAAGAACAGTAGATGCTAAGCCACAACTAACCTAGGAATTCGTGAGCGCAATATCATTGCCATGCTTAGTTCTAACATCACACCCTGAGTTTGTGGGCTAAATGAGATGCAGATTGTTGATATTTATTTGTTGTACAAGATCCTATATGGCTTAGGTGCTATTCCATAGATACCACTATTTGGCTTTATTATTCTTGTTATGCGAGATGATGTTAAACTTAAGAGGGCTACCAAGAATTTCAATTTCCCTTATTATGCTAGCATTCCTTTGGATTCAAAGGAGATTGCAGATTGATCTTCTAAGACCATGATTAATGTTACCCTTCTTAAGCACGGAGCTTTGTTTTTTTTTATAGGGCAATGGATCAAGAAAGGTGCATATGAGGCAATTGTAGACGTCTCAGCACCTAAGATAGCACCACCTGAGGTGCTTGAGGAGGAGATGGGTGAGGCCTCATCTGACTCCACTCAGAATGTTCCTCATTCGAGATGTGTTTCACATGCTGCCACCCCACCATCATCTTCTGACGATCCTCAAGTTGTTATGATGCAATATATTATTAACATGGAGGGCCGCCTCACTTCTGAGTTATTTGAGTTTTGCACCACCTTATTTTCTGAGCTATTTGCTTTTCGGGGTGTCGTTGATGTTCAGTTTAATAGTATTCAACATTACGTCGATGATTACACTACACAAGTACAAAGCCTTGAGGAATACCAACATTCATAGGATGTCGATGATCCTTCTCTTTAGTTCCTTCTGTTATTTATAAAATTGTTTCTTTTTCAGTTTCATAATGTAGGTTTCCCTTTCGTAGTGTAGGTTGTTTTTGTTTTTTTTGTTAGATCTGATGACTGCTATTGATATATTTTGGCTCCTTGATGTATTTGACTTCCACAATTATATGAGTGGAGCATCTTTTGGCTATTTTTTATGTTGTTTTTCTGATGATTTCAGTTCTTACCCGCTCGTTCCATTACACTAATGGATCTTCAAGTCCATATCAAACAGGTGATTTTTTCCCTACTCTCCTATATTATACTTTGCACTTTCTATATTAAAAATTGAGGACAATGTTTAGTTTAAGTGTGGGGGAGGGATAACATCATATTATCTCACTTGAGTTTTGTTTGTTTCATAGTAATTTGATTTATCATCAATTTCATTATAATCTATAAATTGTGGAAAATTTTTTAGATTTTGATCTTTCTTATTGTCTATGCTTTCGTTTGAATTAAAGTATTTTGATAATTTGAAATGTTATATGACTAATTTGGACTATTAATGACTAAATGCCTTTAACGCATTTCATAATTTAGAAGGTTAATACCTAATGATTATAATGATATTCCACATATAAAATGTAACTTCCTAAGTAATTTTGTAACTTCTTTTAAGGAACTTTTATCATTCAAAGAAAAAAAAAGAAAAAGAATCAGAATTAACCCCAAAAAGACAAAAATTATTTTTAAAATTTAAAATTAATTACTTAATGAGTTAAATAAGTAAGCATAATCCACTCCTCTGAAATTATGAGTGGGACTAATAGTCGGTTGAGCTATTGTAACACAGTTGAGTAATCAGAAGTTCTTCACGACAAAATGTTCACATTCGCGTAAAAAGACTGAAGTGACTTCTCAACTAAACTGCTTACAAATTTAATTAATTATGTGCTTAATTAATTTATGTTTTAAATTACATTAAGGATGTTTTAAATTACATGAAGGAACGGGAAGACCTAGGATGTAGAAGAGCATAACATGAGTGATTCGGCAGATTTGGATGACT
>JAOXYD010161174.1:0-10266 GCA_028565735.1 Pinacopodium congolense | reverse complement strand
GAACGTTTATAAAATATTAGAGTTTAGTTTGACCTAAGTGAAAACGTTAAGGTTTAAATAATATTTTTTACCTTTAATTTTATTATTCTTCCTATTTATAATGTTTTAATGTTTTACTTGGTATACCGTGAAGCCTTGTCTTTAGGATTTACATTTCCTAGCATTTATATTCTGTAAAGCCATCTAAACCAAATTTAGACACAGAGAGTTAGGGGCACTGGTTCTGATGCCATCAAGGCTAACAATTATAACAGTGGAAAGCCTATCCAACTTCCCAATAGTTTGGGGTAGACTAACCCAGGTTTGTTACTATATCGGGCCAGTTGCTTGGTCTAGGTTGAAATATTTGGTAATTGGTGCATTATGGCAGAATTGAGGCGTCAACCTTGAGAGGCATTTCCATCTGCTATGGAATAACAACAGCAAGACTTTCAATCTGGTTGGAACACATTGAAACCTAGTTCGTAATTTATGCCTGTGACTGGGAACATTTTGGAGATTTTAATGATTTTCATTCACGAACTATATTCTTGTCATTATTTTGTAGGATCTAATGCAATTCCATAACATTCATCAAGACTGAAGTCAACTACGGGATTTTTTTAGTCAACTTTCGTGGTTATATTGCATTCTAACAAGAATACTGGATATATTGGTAATATTTAACTGTAGCTTTAGTCACTCAGAGTGCATGTCGGACGCAATTGTGTAGCGTTGAGATGTGCTTTTCAAAAGGTTCAAGAACCTTGTATGTTAAACTTCCTCTTCGAAATATGGAATTATAAACAATCTACTCTTTCTGGGTGGACAATGGCCAGCACTCAATCTTTTGGATTCCGAAGAAAAAGCTTTATAGGAAGTGCAGTGCAGGCTTGTGTTAGAGAACGACAAAACTACTGGAAACAAAGGTAACATGTTCCATATAATTAAGGAACATTGTTAAGATGCCAAGGTTTTTCAAAGAGGAACATCTTCCCTTTGATGGCTCATGTTCATTCAAAAAGAAGCCTTGTAATTAGACCGGGAGATTTATATATAATCACTCTTCATGTGACGAGTTGAGACATGGGAACGGGTGGATAGGTCTCAGAATCAACTTTTTGCCACTTGTCCAAACAGTTGACGAACCAAAACCATGATGTCTGCTGTAACTTCGCACTTGTGAATGAATCCTTGCTCCTCAGGACATCACTTCCTAGATCATCGGAAGATGCTTCTTGATCTGCACGCAACTGTGATTAAAAGTTCCAAACTTTTGGCTAATGATGTCGTTCCAAGAGATCCTGATTGCTGCCTGCTGACACAATCAGGCGGTTGAATAGGAGATCAAACATTTTTCGAATATCTTGTCGAGTGCATGTTTGAATGCGCTTATACTAGTAGAGCTTTTGTGAGTAGAGCTTTTTTCTGTAAAGCTTTTCTGAGAAGAGCTTTTTTAAGAAGTTAATTGACTGTTTGACTGTTATTTAAAAAAGAGCTTTTTTGAAAAAATTTTATACAGTAAATTGTTTGACAATATAAAAATAAAAAGCATATTTGATTTTAAGTATATATTATTTTATAATAAAAATTATTTATGCATATAAAAATTATTTAAAGTATATTAAATACTATGCAAAGCATATTATATTAATTATTATATAATTTTAACCAAATCTTTTACATTAATTATCCTTATTGTTATTGATTTAAATTCAAACTAAAAAAATTTAAAAATTAATCTGAATTGTTCAGATTTTAAACCCGATTAAAAATAAAAATAAATAAAACTGGAAATTATTTCCTGGTCTGTGTGTCAAAATTATGAAAATTGTTTATGAATTGTCGTGACTTTCTTCTTTCTTGTGTTTCTGGAAATATGTTTTGCCTATTCCTCTATGATTTCTGAAATCATTTGAATTTTTGTGATTAATTTGTGTTGACAAGAAGTTGTTAACAAAAAAAATCTCCGCCACTTTTTTGGTTCTGAAATAGAAAATTTTAGTTTGGAAATTGTTGATTTTACCAGTAGTTTTAAGGTGACTTTTGTAGTCCATACGCGATGGATCTTGTAAAACTAACAACTGGGTTTATTAAACCCATAAAATTTAGAGTAGATCTGTGTGTTGCTTCAACTATTATAGGCGGTATGAGACTGGACAATGGTTGAAGATGTGGCAGTCTCACAAAGATGGCAAAAGAAAATGTTGAGGCGTTAAAGGTTGGCGCTGGAGACTTGCGAGAGGTGGCAGGCTTTGGATTTGTGACGGGTCTGTCGAAGGTGAGAGAAGAGTGAAAAGCGTCTGCTGCTACCGAATAGAGAAAAGGGTATTAAAGGAATTATGTTTAAATAAAGGGATAAGAGGGACTCAAAAAACAGATAAAAAATGTCTACCTGAAAAAGCTATTTTGAAACTTTTTTGAAAAACAGCAAATTGTAACTTTTCTAAAAAGCTATTTTTTAACTTTTCAAAAAGTTCAATCTAGTTAAAAAGCACTTTTCACTATTATAGCTAAACACTCACTTTTACAAAAAAGTGCTTTTGTATTATAAAAAAATATTTTTAACCCTTTTAAAAATCCAACTAAACGGTACCTTAAAAGCATAATTTCAATATATGACAATGTCATAGAGCTTAGTGTTTAAATACAGGACCTGTTAAACTTGAAATACTCTAGTATTTCTTTAAGCGATCTGACTTTTTATAGTTGCATCTTTTATGCCTCGTTGAAGCTAGAGTTTTATTAGTTGCATCCTGCATCAACAAAATTTTCAGAGGGAGGAAACCAAATTTCAAGGTAGCAGATTGTGATTCTTATTGTAGATTACTTTGGGAGCAAATGCAAGAGGGTTGCCCATTTCTATCCAGAATTGTTACCTTCACGAGCAGGCTTATTGAGAGAGTCTTCACATCAGTAAGGCTCAATATAATAGAGCATTCATAATAATTGTGTTGAAAGCAAAAAACACAACATGAAACTAATACATATGTGGAACTATGAAGTACTCATGAATAGTCTTTGCAATTTGGATAACCTTGAAAGAAACATTTTGATCATGAATGTAACACAAAACAAAAAGCAACACCGAAAAATTAAAAACAAAGGTGTGATGAAATGCTTTCGAGTTTGTAGTTTGCTTTATGGCTAGATACTTTGGAATTTATGATTTGACTTAAGCATCTAAAAAAAATATTTATAATGATATCAAGGATTTAAAAAACAAAGTGCCTAAAGGTGGTGCCTCTAAGTATAAAAATAAATTGAAATTCCTAGAAGAATATCTTAAGACTTAGAAAATAAAATGAAGTGCCTAGAGTGCTACCTAAATTTTCAAAGAAAATAAAATACCTAAGAAGTACCTTATGTTTTAAAATGAAGATATAATTCCTATTAAGATGTCTAAGTTTGAAAATAAAAATAAAATACGCCTCAAAATTTGAATATCCAAATACATGAATTGAGCCTAAAGCTCTGACCAAGATTGACTATTGATTTAGAGGACTTATTTACTTTTGATTTTTCTTTAAGGATACCAAGTTGAACCTTAAATTCTTTTCTTTGAACCTTGATTTATCTTTTTAATTTTACTGGTTTATTAGATATCTCTTAAAAAAAACCAGATTTGTTGTTTAGCTAACTTTTGAAAAGGTCCATATTTTAGTCTTAACCTAGAACTACATATTTTATTTATTTTACCTATAGTTATTAATTTCATCTTTTCGTTGTGATCTCTCATCTATATCTATCCTCCTTATTTGGTCCGTGCATCAATAAATAAATACATCTAAACACAAATAGATAAAATAAAGAAAATTGATTTTAGGTTTTGAGCCTATATTGATAATTTGAGATTGGGTTTATAACTTAATTATCAAAAATACATCGTTTGATATACTTTCTTAAGAGTCAAGGGTCCAAATATAGTTATGTTCATTTTAAGAACTCGTGATGATGTTAAGCCTTAAAATTTGATATGTCTACAAGAGGATGAACAAGGGCAACTTGATGGGCTAGAAGATTAACAACCCAGATGAAGAAAGAGGAGATCAAGTGTGAGTGTAGAAGTTTCTTTTGACTACTATTATTAAATGGAGTCCTTTTGATGTAGTTGTTCATAAGAAGATGGAACCTATTAGTATAATTTTTTAGAGGGACTATCCCTATTAGTATAATTTGTTAGAGGGAATATCAGGTATTTAGTAGGGGAAGAGGTCCTAGGAGGGGATAACAGATAATTGAGTGAGGTCATACCCCTTTTGGGAATGGGAGAGAGTAGTCTTTAGAAGGTTGCTATCTTAGGCAACCTTATAACTCTTTTTTACATAATAATATAGACCTTGTTCTACATTATTTCCCTTTTCTCTTACGCTTCTGTTGCTGTCAATCTCTTATATTGATTGGAGCTTTGGGTTTTAGGGTTGCTAATGTTATGATGTGCTGATTAGGATCGAGAGATTAATTGGGTAGTAGAAGAAGTAAGGAAGATAGGTTTTGTATGAGTACTTGGGCTTTGGTTGGGCTGATGACCTTGAATTAGGCTAGGAAACTTTTGGAGGGTCTAAGAAGGGAGATGTGCCCCACCCCTATTGGGCATCGAAGGAAACTCTTTGGTTGTGTTGTGGTGCCCAAAATATACAACTCCTAAAGTACCCATAATTTAATTCTTCTCTTCTATTAACTTTCCTCCTTTATCACCACCTGTAAAGATTCTTGGGGATGAACTAGGAGCTTAGCTTTGATCCTCTCATACAAATCATTAACAAACATAGTGATCATATTCTCTTCCAAAACATTCTCTAAGTATAGTGAAAGAAGCTCAAATTGCTCTCAACATGCCAAAACGATGCTTTGTTGTCGCACCAAGAAAATTTTTTATCACATGCCTATCATTCATGTTTCCTTGAATCGACGGGTAATTTGGGTTTTAAGCTCTTTCTAAATGGCAAAGGGTATCTTCTTCTCCTTCAATTGAAGCCACACTAGTCCCCACAAGCAAATTTGGACTACTCGAAGTTTAGTCGCCTCTAACATCTCATGTAATCCAAAATAATACTCCACTTGGTACAACCAAAGGTCTGGATCCTTACCATCAAATGTGGGCATTTCAATCTTTCAAATATTAGGTTCAGAGCGATTAGTGAGAGTTGAGTTAGGAAGTGGATTCTGGTTGGGAATCACCTACTATGGCTATTTATCAGGATTCCTTGCCGTTGGGGCTAACTTCGTCAATATCGAAGCTTTAGTCCCACTCACTTCAATATAATTAGAAGCTTTTGTTGTGGATGGATGAGTTCCAAGTGGCTTATGTAAGAGCTCATCAAACTTTTAGGAGATAAGGATAAGGGTTGATTTAAAATCTCCCATTTTTCCTTTGAGATCCATCAGTGCCTTCTACACAGCCAGAATAGTCCTGACATCAAACTCTATTTTCTCAGCTTTTGAATCCATTAGAGTAGCACGCATTACCCACAAGTTGAAAGTTTTTGCTTTGATAGAAAATTTGATAAGATTTGAAGTGGGATTAGTGTTTGGCACCCAAAATTAGATTAAATAAGATAGGATTTGAGAATGAAGAAAAGGAAAAATGATGTAGAACAAGGGTTTGTATTATTACGTAAAAAAGGGTTACAAGGTTGTCTAAGGTAGCAACCTTCCAGAGACTACTCTCTCCCACTCCCAAAAGGGGTATGACCTCACACAAATTACTATCCCCTCCTAAGACCTTTCCCCCTCCTAAATACTAGGTTGTCCCTCTAATAGATTCTACTAATAGGCTCCACCTCCTCAAGAATAACTACATCAAAAGGACCTCACATAATAACAGTAGTCAAAAGAAACTTCTACACTCAAGCTAGGCCTCCTCTTTCTTCACCTGGACTATTAATCTTCTAGTCCATCAAGCTGTCCTTATTCTTTCTCTTGTAGACGTATTGGATTAGAGGCTTAACAGATTATAAGAAAGTGAATCTTTATAATAAATAAAGCAAGTATGACAATATATTACGCATAAAACACTACAAATTAGGCCTTGTCCACGTATACTTTCTTCTCTGGATTAGATTGTTTGATTTTACAGCCTTTCTTATGGGATTTATCTCTTGGTAGGTTTGAACTTGTGTGATGACAATGATAGTGATAAACCCTCTCCACAGCATTTACTACAAAGAATGAATTATGGCATCAATAGTAAAATCTATCTATAACCACAGTTATACATTTTGAAGTTTCTTAAGACTTTTGAGACTATTGCTGAAATTATTTTTATACGCTTTAAACAAAAAGTAAATTGATGTACAACTTAAATTTAGATAACAAAACTGGAGCCATCATCTATCTAGTTAAAGGAAAGGTAAGAAAACCTAAAGGAAAAAGAGATCAAACATTTCAAACTAAAAAGGAAAGGTATTGGCCACTTTTTCTTAAGCGATTACATTAAAAAAAATTTAAAATTCTTTTAACAATTATTAGAGAATTTTAAATATCATGACTAAAACATGATAATGGATGTGAATACAATAATATATCAATGACTTAAATGGGACATAATGAGATCAGTTATGAAGAAAATTTTAATAACTTAATAATGATATGAATGAAATAAAATTAAAAAACTCAAATCGAACGAGAAAACATAATAAGATGTTTTGATGTATTGACTTAAATTACTTAGATATTACTCTTAATTTGAAATATAATCAATAATTTTAAATAAATAAATATGTTTAAATGAAATGTTATTGATGATTTTGATTAAAATGAGAAAAATTTAAACTTTGGTTAAGCCAAAATTTTTAATTTCTCAAAAAAAAAATAACGAATATAAATTAATAAAAATTTTACTATAATAAATAATTACAATAACTAGTTCTCTTTAATTAATAATTAGGGATAATAATTACAAAAATAAATATAAATAATTAAATTCTTGACAACTACTAACAAGAGAAAATAGAAGGAAATATTAAACTAGTGTATTAAAAACCAGTTCAGACCGATGGTTTATTGTTAGTTCAAACAATACTAACCCCAAACTAGTATAATTCGGGTTAAAATTATATCGGTTCAAAATACTAGATCAAACAAGTGATACTAATCTGAATTGGTCAATTTTGGACTAGTTCTAGGATAACGGTCCAAAAAAATAAATATAAATAATTAAATTCTTGACAACTATTAACAAGAGAAAATAGAAGGAAATATCAAACTAGTGTATTAAAAACCAATTCAAATCGATGGTTTACTGTTAGTTCGAACCATCCTAACCCCAAACCAATATAATTCAGGTTAAAATCATATCAGTTCAAAATACTAGATCAAACAAGTGATACTAATCCGAACTGGTCAGTTTGGGACAAGTTCTAGTATAACGATCCAAAATTGGTCAGTATTATAAATTCAAAAACTTCATATGCTTGTACTAGATTCTCATATGAGTCATGCCATTTCACTTTCTCTTTTAATTAGATATGTACTACTAAGAGTACGAAGTACATAGGGATCATGCACCTTTGATATTGAATTTCATTACTTATAAATCAAATATTTATAGAGGTATATTACGACGTCTATAAATTCCTTAACCATATTAAACTTGTAATGTCATCAACATGTATATGTTTGCATACTAGGTGGATGGAAACTACATTATGCCAAGCACTTTGGGTATAGTGGCGACCCCAAAATTATGTTATGGTAAGATAACTGATGGTGTGCGGATATGCAAATCTTTTAAAGAAGCTTTTGCTTATGATTTAACTGTAAATTTGCAGTATCTCCATGATCATTAGTTTAAATATTTTTACAACATAATATTGGAGCTAGGTGCAGACATTATGATGCTAAAGAATTCATTTTTTTAAAAAAAAATGAAAAGATTAGAATTTTGCTATTCACTTAATTAGTAAAAGAGACTTTTTTTATCTACATAAAGTAAATGATAATTAGAGTGTTATGAAGTTACAAGTGAATTGTCCCACATCGAAAATAGACATAAAGTTGTAGTAGATTATATATAATAAAAGGCTCATAACCAATCACCTTAAAGTTTTGAGTTGAGATACGATGTTTTTACTATTGTGTATGAATGCTCACTTGGATCTAGTCTAGTTTTCTCATCGGACCTCATCTCCTTTCTTAGCAACTGGTATCAGAACCTAAGTTGATTGAGCTTGAATGAAGTTTTAAATTTGGGTTAGTGTTACCTACACACCATGGTACCCATTGACTTTGTTTGGATTATGAATTGAGGGGGAGCGATGTGGATGGATTCACTTGTGAGGGGGAGATTATTATGAAATCACAAGTGAATTGTCATTTGTGAGGAGGATATTATTGTAAAGTCACAAGTAAATTGTCTCGCATAAAAAATAGATAAAAAGTTGGAGTAACTTATATACAATAGAAGACTCATAATTTATCACCTTATGATTTTGAGTTTTGAGTTGAGATATACTATCCTTACTATTGTATATGAATGCTTACTTGAATTTAATATAATTTTCTCTCCAGATCCCCTCTCATTTCCTAACATAGGGATCTTTAAACAATTCTTACAAGTATTCAAGCCTTACAATCCGTCTATACTTACTAGAAATATTCTATGCCAGGAATGTAACAAGATTGCGATGAATCAAGAATTGGGCTAGTAAAAGACCATAAAAAGAGGATATGAATATATAAAAGATAAGTCTAATTACTATATGTCAATAAGCTTATTGTGAATTTAGATGTTTGAAGATAAGTGTCAAAACTTGTTTGATATTTTTACTGGTTTTCACCCATATCCATCAATCCAAAATTCAATGCACACATCCAATTTCTTATTCAAACTCTTCCACCCAAAACGTTCACTATCAAGACCTACTCGTTTGTCTAATATAAAAAATGTGAAGGTTTTAACTAGGGATGCCTTTGCATGATGATGAAGAAGAAGAAGAAGGGCCTAAGTGCATTGTCGAGGCTAGGCCAGGCTCGAAAGAAGCACAAAATATCTCATAAGAGTCAAAAGTCTGAAGTTTTGGCCCGGGGGTGCTAATTGATTGAGCTCCTATTGTCAACATTTCTCGATTAATTATCGATTATAGCCTTATGGTCATTTATTTATTTTGTGCTCTGGGCTTAGACTATATGGAATTCGTTTTTCATTACAAAATTGAAGCAAAACCACAAAATATAGCATTATGATAAAGTTAAAATGCGATTATTATGAACATTAGACTGTTTGAGTGCAAGAAGTCTTATATAATTTTTGCATTGAATTAATTTAAAATTTGAAAACTAATAAAAATTCAGTTGATAAAGATCATTAATCCAAACAATTGAATGTCAGACAGTGCATAATCAACTTGTTTATTCTATTTATTCCTAAAGTTTAAGATAATAGATAAGAGGTAGTTTCTTAATTAAATTTGTGAAAATTTTATTAAATACAATATTATTCGATACACATATTGTTTAATAAAGCATGAAAATTATAGCAATAGACTTCATACACTGACTAAACTTATTTTAAAGATTAATTGAAAATTAAAAACTAATTTTGTTTATTTAAGCATTGAACCTATTCTTGAATTAATGTCGCACTGAGTAACTCCTCTATTTGAATCATGGTCGAGATCGAATATGATAGCTATGATGTATATAGTACTCAAAGTAATTAGCCTAGCTAGCGATTGTCAATTTAGATTTGAATTGTTTGAAGGGTAAATAAACACTTAAGATTTATTTTTGATAAATGTGTAAATGCAAAAAGTGATGTATGCAAAAAAAAAAATACATAAATCTACTCACAATATCTCAGAAACATATTTGTCCCAGGCTCCTAACAAATAGATAAATTTTCGATGACTCTCGTGTTCATTGCTATTTCACAAAAGATTTTTATCATTTCAACATACTATATTATTTGATCCTTTTTTTTTTTACTTATACAATGTAATATTATACATATTGGAATGGTGGCTTATTTTTAAAGTGGGAATATCTCATATTGGAAAGGAGTGAAGAATGAAGGTTATGTGAAGGCTATAAAAGGAAGTCCATTCCTTTGGTTAAGTCATCCCAAAATAATTAAGCATATTTTCTTTAAAGCATTGTTTTAAATTCCTATCTTTCTCTCCTTGTATTTCTTTTCTATAAAGAGTGTAGGAGAGTGTATTTCTTTTCTATAAAGAGTATAGGAGAGTGTTGTTGGGTGTAGTGCCTTGACAAGAGGTGTAAGGTTTAGGTATTGGGTTTGGGTGAGAAAAATATTGTTTTGTGGTTGTAACAATTTTCCACATAGTG
>JAOXYD010161146.1:0-10267 GCA_028565735.1 Pinacopodium congolense | reverse complement strand
GGGAGGACAACCAAACAGTGACCTTGATGAAGAATTGTAGTTCTATCATCTCAAGCAACATGCCTTCAAAACTACAAAATTTAAGGAGTTTTACTATTCCATGTATTATTGGTGATTTTGAATCTCTATATGTTTATGTGATGTAGGTGCAAGTATTAACTTGATGCCTTTGTCTATTTTCTAGAAATTGGGATTAGGAGAATTCAAGCCAACATTTATGCTCATTCATCTTGTAAATCAATCCATCAAAATGCCGTTTTGAATTATGGAAGATTTTTTTTGTAAAAGTAGATAAATTTATTATTCCTGTTGATTTTGTTGTGTTGGATTTTAATGAATATAGAAATTGTACCTAGATTTTTGGTAGGAATTTTATGAATACTGATAGGGCATTAGTGGATATGCATGAAGGTAAACTTATTCAGAAAGTTGCTGATGAGTAGGTTAAGTTTAATATGTCTAAATCTTTGAAGAAGTCAATGGATGGTAATGTATGCATGAAGATTGATGTTATGGATGAATGGGTGAAGGAGGTTGAAGAGGAATTTGGTGAAGTTGTTGAAACAAATAGAGATAAGAGTATGAGTGAAGAGGAAAGATGTGAGGAAATTGAGCTAGGGAGATTAGATAGAATGATGCACCCACACCACCATCCATTATTAAGCCCCCCACTTTAGAGCTTAAACCCTTTCCTACCCACTTGTGATACACCTTTCTAGGTAAGAACCATACTCTGCCCATTATTATCTCCAACCAATTAGATTGCGAGTAAGAATAGAAAGTGCTAGAGGCCATTAAGAAGAGGATGGGAGCCAAGGGGTGGCAAACTTGTGATATTAGGGGAATTAGCCCCAATGTAGTGATGTATAGGATTAACCTTGAGGAAGGATGCAAAACAGTGAGGGAGAGACAAAGGAGGTTAAACCCAAACATGCAAGAGGTTGTAAAGAAGGAAGTAGTGAAGCTATTAGACACAAAGCTCATTTAACCCATTTCCGATAGTGAATGGATGAGTATAGTGTAATGTGTGCCTAAGAAGGGTGACATAATAGTGATGGAAAATGAAAAAGGTGAGTACTTCAAAGATGTGAGGAATGCCATCTAGTCTTAAATTGGGAGAAGTATCACTTCATAGTTCAAGAGGGCATTGTATTGGGCCACAAGATCTCACATAAAGGTATGGAGGTAGATAGACCCAAGAAAGAAGTGATTGAAAAGCTTCCACCTCCTACCAACATCAAAGGCATCCAAGATTTCCTTGGTTATGCAGGGTTCTATAGATGGTTCATCAAGGGTTTTTCTCTCATAGCTATACCTTTGACTCATCTATTATTTAAAGATGTGTCCTTTGTGTTTGATGATGTTTGTTTAAATTCTTTTAATAGGTTAAAGGAGGCACTCGTAATAGTAACCATTTTGAAAGCACCATATTGGTCGCTTCCCTTCGAGATTATGTGTGATGCAAGCGATTAGGCCATTGGTTGTGTGCTTGGATAACGAAAGGACAAGAGGCTGCACGCCATCTACTATGCAAGCAAGACCTTGATGGAAGCACAATTGAATTACACCATAATAGAAAAAGAGTTGCTTGTTGTGGTATTTGCATATGATAAATTTCGTTCTTATCTTTTGTGTACACATGTTATTATTTTTACAGATCATGCGACATTACGATATCTCTTTGCTACAAAGGATGCCAAGGCTAGGCTCATCTGTTGGGTATTTTTACTACAAACTCAAATTATAACCCTCGCTAAGCAATTCAACAATATGTAAGGAGCATCTTCATCGTCAGTCCGAGTTATGCATTTACAATATGAACTATGCAGGCAAAACAACCATGACAAGGTAGGATGTTTCTTGTTAGGAGTGGATGGTGCTGAGTAGGTAAAATTAGTGGGTCAGCAACAAAGAGGTAATAACCCTTATTCCAACTCGTATAATCCAAGGTGGAAGAAACACCCCAATTTTTCTTGGAATTCTACCCATACAAGTGGTCAAGAAAGAGTACAAAGACCTCATAGATTTCAACAAAATGGTATCAGCACTTTGGAAAACAAGATAGACAGGATGGCAGAGAAGTTGATGGATACATTAGACTTCAAGATTGCAAGGATGGAACCGAAGTTTGATCAGATTGTTAAAAACCATGCTTCTTCCATCCACAACCTGGAGGTACAGGTAGATCAACTCGCTAATGCTCTATCTTCTAGAAGTGTAGGAAGCCTACCAAGTAATACAGAGGCCAACCCAAGGGAACAACTCAAAGTTATTACACTTCGAAGTGGCAAACAATTGGAGGAGCCGATTATGAAAAAGGATAGTCAAGAGAAAGGAAAAGGCAAGGAGATAGAAGAAGAGAAGGAGGAAGAGAAGGAAGAAGAAAGACCATATGTACCACCATCACCCTATAAGCCCAAGATTCCATACCCACATAGGGTGAGGAAATACCAGGTAGACTCTCAGTTCTCCAGCTTTTTGGAAAAACTAAAGAAACTACAGATTAATTTGTCATTGGTGGAAGCCTTGGAGTGCATGCCCAGGTATGCGAAGTTTCTTAAAGACATACTCACGCATAAACGCACTTGGGAAGATAATCAGACGATGACCTTAACAGAGAGTTGTAGTTCCATCATTTCAAGTACAATGCCTTCTAAACTACAAGATCCAGGTAGTTTTACTATTCTATGTGTTATTGGTGATTTTGAGTTTTCTAAATGCTTATGTGATTTAGGAGAAAGTATTAACTTGATGCCTTTATCTATTTTCAAGAAGCTGGGATTAGGAGAGGTTAAGCCAACATCCATGGTCATTCAGCTTACGGATCAATTAATCAAGAAGCCATTTGGAGTTGTGGAGGATGTATTGGTAAAAGTAGATAAGTTTATTATTCCTATTGATTTTTTTGTGTTGGATTTTGAAGCTGATAGAAATTGTCCATTGATTCTGGGTAGGCCCTTTATGAATACTAGTAGGGCATTGGTTGATGTGCATGAAGGTAAACTTGTCTTGAGAATTAGTGATAAGCAGGTTGAATTTAACATGTCCAAATCTTTGAAGAAGTCAATGGATGGTACTGTGTGCATGAAGATTGATCTAATAAATGAGTGTGTGAAGGAAGTCAATGAGGAAGTTGATGAATTTTTTGAAGTATACAGGGATGAGAGTGTGAGAGAAGATGAATTATGTGAGGAAGTTGAGAAGGAAGAGTTAGAGAGAACAGCTACACCCACACTACCTTCCATTATCATGCCACCCACTTTAGAACTTAAACCCTTACCTTCCCACTTGAGATATACCTTTCTAGGTAAGGACTAAACTCTACCCATCATCATTTATAACCAATTAGATTGTATGCATGAGGGGAAGGTAGTAGAGACCATTAAGAAGAGGATGAGAGCCATTGAATGGCAGAATTCTAATATTAGGGGGATTAGTCCCAATGTTGTGATGTATAGGATTAACTTGGAGGAAGGATGTAAGACAGTAAGGGAGAGATAGAGAAGGTTAAATCCAAACATACAGGAGATTTTGAAGAAGGAAGTAATGAAGCTTTTAGATATGGGGATCATCTATCCCATTTTGACTTCACCAGATTGGAGATGAAGTTTCTTCTCGATGGGACACATGTCCCACTCTATGAAAACAAAACAAAAAGAGTTTTAAAAAACTTTACAAAAATAGAAGCAAATGGTTTTAAAGAGGAGTAGGATGCAAAGATTAGAAAAGCTTATAAACGACGTGTCCTTGCTCTTTAACCTAACTAGGCATATAAATATCGACAAGAGATGTAGACTAAAGGGTAACTTTAGGATGTTTTTGTTTGTTTTCTTGTCATTTACTTTGCTAAACTCTTTATTTCTTATTTTAGGTTTTCAATACTAGTTGTTTTAATGTATTTCTACTGTTTCTATATTTGTATTATTTTATTTTTTATTTAGTTAAGTTTTTTTAAAATATTAGTGTTAAACCTTTAGATTTTGGTAATGGAATGCTTAGTTTAAATTTTCAGCATTGTTGTTATTAATATTTTTCATCCTTAGTTTTAATTAATTAAGTACTATTTGTGTTTACTTAATTCTTTTTAGATAATTTAAATATGTGTGGATAGGTGTTTAGGAGTTTGACGGTATTTTAGGGATAAAGGGAAATTATTTATGAGAATAGAATTTAGCTTTTATTAGAATTGGTGTTTTAAGGCTTAGGTTGCTTTGGGGCTTTGGTTAAATGACAAGAATCAAGTATTATGTTTAGGCTTGATCACCCTTTATGTAATTTCCTAATTTGAATGCTAAGATTGAGCATATAATATGTAATTGTCCTTGGCAATTTCCAAAACTAGTCATAGGTTAATTGGATTTGTTAAGATACTTAACTAACTAATCTAGGGTCTTATACCTTTAGGTTACACTTTCTGAGCTTGTGTATTAGTGGCCTTAGTCTTTCCTTAGTACCTAATGCGTCTTCGTTATTAAATCTAAAGAGCTTATTCTAGGTTATAATGAAGATATGGGCATTTCTAGAGCTTGTTAAATTTACCTAAGTTAAATGAACTGAGGGTTTGAGAGCTTGTTCAAACCTATAGGCTAAAACCTTAGCTAGAGAACCTTTATTCTAAATTCGAGGATCAATATTATCTCAAAATCCTGATGATACCTTCTTCCCATTTCTTTTTTATTATTAGTAGTCTTTTCATGTTTTGATTTGGTGTTTGTCCTTTTTTTTTTGTTTTTATTGCATCTTAGTTATGCTAGTTTTCATTTCATTCAGGGATTTTCATTTTTTTTATAACATTAAAAATAGTAATACCCCCTAGCTCCTTATGGATTCAACCTTAGCTTACCTTATTATTTAGTGAGGTTTAGTTGGGTTTATTATTTGATAGTTAGTAACAAGCTATCAAGAACTTACAAAGATTTGATGAAATTTTGATGAAAAATATGCAAACAACTTTGAAAATTGAGAGGGGGCCAAACATTATGTGAGAAATTGGTGGGAGAAGGAAAGAAGTCAACAAGATGGAGGCTTCTAGGGTTTTGAGAGGGGAAGAGGTGAGTCTTTGAGACTCACCTGTCATGATCATGCATAAGCACGATTGTGACTATCTAGCTTCAAGCACGAGGGTGATAAAGAAATTCCCCTACTTTGCCTCGTTTTGCATAATTTAACCTCCAACTTGGTTCTAACTCACTACAAACTTTCAAACTTAGGATTTAACATCAAAATA
Source organism: Pinacopodium congolense (assembly GCA_028565735.1). Classification (NCBI taxonomy): domain Eukaryota; kingdom Viridiplantae; phylum Streptophyta; class Magnoliopsida; order Malpighiales; family Erythroxylaceae; genus Pinacopodium; species Pinacopodium congolense. The sequence goes on along the minus strand of JAOXYD010161146.1, from coordinate 5,040 downwards.
AACTTAAGAAAATCAATCAAACTCAAGGAAACATCAATTAAATAAAAGAAAAAATGAGATTAAAACAAGAAAAAAACTTAAAAGCTATGGATTAACATATTAAACAACCTAAGAACTAACCAAAACATGCTTCAGTTAAGGTCATAAGCTTGATCAAACTTCAATTCAATCATGAAAGAGTAAAGGAAAAGAGAGAAACTAATTCTCTTTCATGTAAAGCTTGCATCGATTTCCATTGACATTGAAGGTTTCACCCTTATTGTTCTCCAATTCCAATGCTCCATAATCAAACACTTGAATGAACTTAAAAGGGCTACTCCATCTTGACTTAAGCTTTCTTGGAAATAACCAAAGTCTTGAGTTAAATAAAAGCACTAAATCCCCACTCATGAACTCTTTTTTCTTAATGTAGGCATCATGCCACTTCTTCACCCTTTCCTTATGCAACTTGGAATTTTCGTAAGCATCATACCTTAGTTCCTCTAATTCATCAAGTTGTAACAACCTCTTCTTACCAACTAGTTTCCAATCCATATTCATTTTGCTAATTGCCCAATAGGCCTTATATTCCAACTCTAAAAGTAAAGAGCAAGCCTTGCCATACATAAGTCTATATGGAGTTTTACCTATAGGGGTTTTAAAATCTATTCATTACACCCATAGGTTGTCATCCAATTTCAAAGCACAATCCTTTCTTGAATTACTCACTACCTTCTCTACAATTTTCTTGAGTTCCTTATTCACCACATCCACTTGGCCACTTATTTGAGGATGGTAAGGAGTAGCCACTCTATGATGAACATTTTATCTCTTCAAAAGAGCTTCAAAGAACATTTTATCCCTTATAATGGCTTTAAGCACCCCAAACCTAGTGAATATCATCTTGATAAACGTTTCAATCACTTTACCATCATTCATTGGAGTAGCTATGGCCTCAACCCATCTTGAAATAGAATCAACTCTAACCAAAATGTAAGAGTTACTTAGAGAGGATGGGAAGGGTCCCATAAAGTCCAATTCCCATATATCAAATACTTCAACTTACATGATGTTTAAGAGTGGCATCTCATCACTACTAGAAATCTTGCCTACTCTTTGGCACCTATTATAATGCAATGCAAACTTCTTAGTATCCTTAAATAAGCTTAGTCAATAAATTCTACATTATAATATACATACAGCCATCTTGTTCGCTCCATAGTGTCTTAAATAATATGATCAATGACATTGAGTTAAAATGTCAAGTATTTCTTCTTGAGGGACACCCTTGCAAATCAAACCTTCAGCACATATCTTATAAAGCACATGGTCATCCCATATATATCTAGAGTATTGAAACAAAAAAAATGCTTCCTTTGTTGGTATGATAGATTAGGGGAAGAATATGACCTAAAAGGTAGTTTGTAATGTTCACAAACCAAGGAAGAAAATGGTTTGTTACCATCATTAAAGCTTCATGAAGAAAATTCTCCTTAATTTCCTCTTCTTATTAGTGATGTCCTCCTTCAAGCCTCAATAAGTGATCTGCCACCACATTCTCTACTCCATTCTTGTCTCTGATTTCAATGTCAAATTCTTGGAGCAGAAGCATAGATCAGATGAGCCTAGCCTTAACATCATTTTTAGTAAAAATATAATGCATTAAAGCATGATTTGTAAACACAATAACCTTTTAGCCTAAAGGATAAGGACTACATCCTCTCTCCAACTACTTGTTAGAAATTCATTAACAACTATTCTTACTTTAATTGGGAGAAGAGTAACCCTTACAACAATCTTGGTTAAAGGCCAAGAAGAACCTTTACAACAATCTTGATTCAAGACTTAGAGGAACCTTTACAACAATCTTGATTTAAGGCCAAGAGGAACCTTTACACAATCTTATTCTAGGTCAAGAGTAACCTATTAATCTTACTTTTTACAAAGAAAGTGAAGAGTAATCCTTATTAATAATCTTTTTATGGAAAAGAGAAGCCTTTCTAATACCACCAAAGTTTATAATTTTTTTTCCTATAAGGACAGCCCCTAATCCAGGCTCCCTTGAGCTTTAAACCAATCTTATATAGCTTATGACAACCTTGATCAAAATTAACACAAGATAAGGGCTCAAATACAATAAATGCAATATGGAATGTTAATGCATAAATAAGTTCTAATCCAATCCAATTCACAATCAAATATTAATTTAATTCAAATCTTATTTTCTACAGGCCAAGAGCAATTTATCAATCTATTTTAAAGGCAAAGAGCAGTCTATATCACAATCACCAATCAACACAAATCAATTCTCCCAAATTATGTAACCAAGCACACCTTCTGTGTTGTTCTTTAAAGCTCAATCAATAAAATCAATTCTTAATCATTTAGAGTCAATTAAACAATTTAGCAAGACTCCTAACACATTCACAGATCATAAAAAAATCAAGTTCAATTAACAAAAAAATGTGATTATATCATCAAACAATTAGATTTAGTCAAATGAACACAAGCTATCTTAATATTCCAACCTAAAGATGCAAGATTTTAATCATCAAAATGTTGTAAATTAAACGCACTAAGCCTACTGAAACCTTAATCAATTAGTTAAAAATCAATGGTAATAATAAACACAATTTTAGCATATTAATCAAATTATTAAAATTAAGTTTAAAACTAGAATGCTCAAACTTAGACAACTTTGAGCAACTTGCAAAAATCAAGCTGAAAAAAACAATATAATCACTTAAAATTTTTTAAAAAATACTAGTACACTCTTAGAACCTTAATCAAACTGAAAACATCAAATTTGAATACCCATAAACTGATTAAAACTCAAATCAAAGTGAACTTTGAAGCTGCACAAAAATTAGATAGTTTTAAGTGTTCTGTGTTCTCAGAACTCAAACAAACAATTTAAGTGCTTAAAAATCAAACTCAAAGCCTTTCTGCATTCTTGAGACCTTAAGCAAAACGTGTGTGATAATTTTGAATTAATAAAAATGGTTTTGTTAGTTCAAAAATGAAGAATATAAAAGTTACACCAAAATAGAGACAGTTTTAGTATATATATCTTTGAACGCTTTAAACTCATAGAATAATGAATCAAAAAATTAATTGAAAGCTTTATAAGTTTTTTCTAAGTATAAACTAACTGTAAACACAAATTTTACAACACTCAAAATGGTTTTAAATCAAGAAAATAGAGATTGAATGAAAATGGTACAGAAAAGGAGGAAAGCTTTGAATATTTAAATGATTTGTAATTCATTTTCCAAAGGTTTTAAACTTGTTAAAAGTGTTTAGGAATGATATATATAGTGTTGGAAGAATTTTGGAGTCATTAGAAATAAAAACTGGCTATTTGGAAGGTTAAAAAGTTGTTTAATCCGAAATTCCAAAACTAGTCGTTAGAGTCTGAACGCACAAAGGCACCATCTGGGTTCATCAACGGTGTCGTTAACAAATGAACAGCCAATCGTTGAGGATGCTAGAAACAAGGGTAAAACGGCACCCTTGGAGCCCCTCGTTTAAGGATAATCAGTTTGTCGTTTTGTGTCTAGAAAACATGAAAAATAGCTCCAAACCATCTCTAAAATGTTTCAAACAAATTCCTAACATTAATTAAGACTTTAAACAAGTTTTAAAACATAATTCAAGGCTATTTGAATCATTAAACCAATTCAATTCATTCAAAACATAACAATTTCTTAATTGAGAAAATTTTCATGTTTAAACAACTTGAAAATTTTTTCAAACAATTCATAAATCATAAATAAACAATATAATTAGACTTAAAAAAATTCAGTTATACATAACCAACAGTTAAACAATATTTCAATGCACTTAAACATTTCAATAAACATACATTAAATCAATTCATCACAATTTAACTTAAATATGCAACATATAGCCTAAATGCTATTCTAATTCAATTCCTAATATGCTAAAGCCACAATCAAGTTATATTAGTCACTAAAACCACAATTCAACTCCTAAATGCCTATATGTAAATGTTCATGCAAATGTGAGATCCCTTTTCAAGCATTAATTAAAACTTACAACTCAAGACCTTTCATAAGACTAACTAAACTTGATCTTCTTTTCTCTTGATCTTCAAGCTTGATTATCACTTCAGCTTTATCATTGAATCCTTGATATCCAAGCTCTTGATCATCTAATGCTTGTGTTCTTTTACCTTTGGCTCCACAAACGTGTTTTTACACTTCAACCATTTACCTATTTTAATTACACACCAAAACTCAAACACTAGTAATAATAATATTTCGTCATCATTAAAATATATGATTAGAACCATCTTGGTTGAACAAAAACATATTTGCAAGCAAGTTTCAAAAATATGTTCATAATATTTAATATAAGCAATAATTTTTTCAAATTGATTTTATTTTTGTAAAAATATTTTTATAATTTTTAAAATATTTTGATATAAATATTTAAAAAAATTAAGAATGTATTGTTGTCATTATTTAATTTTATAAATTTATTATGTTAAGGGATATATTAAGAAATATATGCAAATAAATTTTTAATTATGTATTTGTTCCAAACATGATTATGAGGAATTCAATTGAATTCTATATTTTAAATGAGCACTATCTAAATAAGAGAATTCATTTACAAATGAATTTCATTTTCCACGTTCATTTGTTCTAAACATGGAGTACTACTTCTAACACACAACATATTGGTCAAAGAAATGCTATAGAAATTTCTGAGGAGATTCCACGCAAGGGTTGTTCTTCATTTCATGTTACTCCCCAACACTGCCACATATCATTAGACATTGACTATGGTGCAAGAGCTGACGAGGAATCCAACACAAGATTTTGTTGTTCTCGATTTGCCTATCAAGACATAGTAGGCTTATGTTTAATCCATATAATAACAAGAAAAAGCAAAAAAGATACTTTAGTTAACTTCACTTTGCTAAATTGGCTATGCTCTTTGGTTACTTTTTAAAATATATCAATGTTATAGCTAAGCCTGAGGAATCTCAAGCCCCTTATATTGAAATCCCTTCAATTGTGACTTCTGAGAGAT
>JAOXYD010161126.1:0-10268 GCA_028565735.1 Pinacopodium congolense | reverse complement strand
AATATTCTTAAAGTATTTAATTACTAATAAGTAAAAATAATATTAATAAATTTAAAAATGTATTCTTATAATAATACATGTAAAATAATAAGTAGAATTCATAATAGAAGATCAAGATAATAGTTATTAGCAAAATTATTTTAAGTGACTTGTAGAATATTTTAAAGATATATTTTTACTGAATTTTATATAACTTAAGTTCAATTTTTATATTTTTAAACTTACTTTTAAGATTAAATTTATTTTTAAATTTCTATCTCTTTAGTTTTTGAACTTATTTATATAAAAAAATTTCTTTAAATTTATTTTTATATGATTTATGTGATTTTAAATACTTTGATTTATAAAAAATAAAAAAATTAAAATGAATCAAGTCAGGTCGAATTATGATCACTAGGTCAGGATGGATCGGGTCGTCACGTTATTACCATCAACTTTCAACTAATGACGTCAACCTTTTCAATTTAATTAGTTAATTTTTCAAACGTTAATAATTCGATTAAAATTTTTTAAAGTTTGATCACTTAATTAAAAAAATATGAAAAGGTTGATCATATTTTTTGATTGTTATCCCAATTATATATATGCATAAATAGTGTAGATTATATTGTCTCTACTTGAATTCAGATTATATTATACATATTTTTTAAGAAGTAAATGGTTAGAATGATATACATGTATATAGATATTCTTCATTTTGATGATAAATCAATCAACTGTATTATCAAATACTTTTGTAGTCAGTATTAGTTGTGAATTTATAGCTATCAACGACGAATCACTATTTATCAACTACCGACTTTTATATATTAATTATCATGATGTACCCTTTAGGATTTAAGCCTAACTGGTCCTTTTATCAACTACCGAGTTCTATACATTAATTATTATGAAGTACCCTTTAGGATTTAAGCCTAAATAGTCCTTTTCATCGACTTCATGCATATTATTATACATTTTAACGATATAGGGGAAGCTCTTGTATGATTGGGTGTTGAAATCTTGAAGAGTTAGGTTTGGAAGAAAGAGCGAGAAAGAAGACGCTGAGATGGAGACAGGTCAAAAACATCTGCTGGATTTATATAAGATCACAAGTCACAACTACTGAATCATTACTTTGTTGTTGCAATAAAAAAATGGAAATCCCAAGAAACATTGTTCACACAATTTTTAGAAAACGCCATTAAATTAAATTGCTAAAGTTTGTTTAAGTTATTGTAGTATGAGACATTATTTAACATTTTCTTAAGTTGGAGGGAATCTTACCTTACTATGATTGCTTATGACATCTAGAGTACTATGTATGCCATTTTACTAATCTTTTGTATTTGTCAACAAGTACTAGATGGTAAAATAAGAAATGTATTTTAAATATTAGTAATCTAACTTATTTTATTAATTATATTGTGAACTTCCTCGGTAGTAAAAAAAAAGTTACGAACTAAGTTCTTTTTTAATTGAATTATTTTTTTTTATTTTTTAAACATAAAAATTGAAAAAATAGTATAAAATTTTTTAAAAATAATATATTAATACAGAATAAAAATAAAAAACAACATAGAAACAAAAAATACATAAAAACTAATAAAAAAACAAAATTATAATAAAAAATCACAATCCACAAACTAAATATGTTTTAAAGAAATCCAACTAAAGATAAACTAAATTATGACAAAAGAAAATAATAAGGGCACAAAAATTTGTAAATAATCAATTATTATCTAAGTTTATGTTTGAAAAAATAAGAAAATTCAATATCAAGCATAATTTCTAAAATAAAATAAATATTTAATAAATCTCTAATAGTGATGATTATATGTAAAATTTATTAAACTTATCATATATTTTTTAAATTATTTATTAATATGTATAAAAGACAATTTGAATAAATTTATTTATAATAATTAATGATGAGACATATAATTTAAATTTTAATATAAGACATATTCTATGACATTTAAAAACCCAAGATGAAAAAAGTAGGATTCATATGAGGAATGGTATTGGTCTATCACGTCTTGTCAACGGTGTGACGTACGATATTCTCGATTGAATGCAAAAACAAAAACATCGGCCTTTAATGCAATCGACAAATTCTTTTTCATGAACTTAGCATCATCCTTGTAATTTCTACAAAAAGTGTTCAACACCAATAAGTAAAAAATAAAGTAGACAACTCATGTTTAGGTCATTTGATGTTTTTTCAATTCTTAAATAACCCCACCAAAGCTACCTCTTTACACTATTTTAAATTTTATTTTGAACCCTAACCAAAACATTCACCAAAAAGTACCAAAATTAAAAAATGCACATATATATATGTTATGTCTTTTTTTTTTTCTTTCAAATTCTATTGATTCCCCAAAATGTATTGTTGTAAAAATCCAAATTATTTCTTGTTGAATCTCTTCCTTTTTTTTTTTTACCCCAAAAAGCATATCCCACCAAAACATATCATAAAATTATCCTCACAGCCTAACCCCAACTTCAATTGATTCCCCCATCACCAACAAACCTAAAGATATCTCACAAAGTCACCAAACTTTGAGTTTCTCTCTCTAATCCCTTTTTTTTTCCCCCTAATCCCCAATCTAATCTGATATAATCTTTGTAATAACAAATACCAACCCCACTCGCACCTCCGTCGCGTGGGGTGATTTGACACCTGAAGTAAAGTACAGATTCTCCTTAGTCAACCCCGGACCCCAAAAATGGTTAGAATTGAAGCGACAGAGGAATTTACTGTGGCTCTGCTGCTGAAGCGCTCCCCCAAATTAGTACAGTCAAAGCATTACCTGAGCTGATGATGCTCTGCCACAAAGGGCAGGGGCGCGTGGAACAACGCAACGGAACAAGGAGGGAAGGCTGTGTGTGTGTGTGTGTATTCGGGAGTTGGGGAATCAAAAATCTCGAGATCTTGTAACACTCACTCTCAAACTACAAGGCCCCCAAGTCCCGGAAAAATGATAAAAACTCCTAAAATCATAATCATATGTGAGAAAAAAAGAAAAAATAAAAAAAGCATCTTTGATCAGCAACAACAGTACCCCATAAAATAAAAGCTGAAAAAGAAAGAAAACAAGATCCACCTCAAACCTCTCTCCATCCCCACCACCACCACCACCTCCTCCTCCTCCTCCGCCGCCGCCATCTGTTGCCACCACCACCATGTTTCTCTGTTGGATATTTCACTTTTTTGTTCACAGAAAAAGGAGCCCTTTATCTGAAAAACAAATCTTTCTCTGATCTTTCACTCTGTCACAGCCTCAAAGTAGTAAAGATCCAGTCTTTTCACTCTGTTCCATTTAATACCCTCATAAAGAACTAATCTTTCTTACCTTTTTCATAAAAGCAATTGAGTGATCACAGTTTTAAGATAATTAAAGGCTCAATTTTTTAGGGGAAGAAGAGAATGAGGGAGGATGATTCAAATTGGTTCTCAAGATGGGAAGAGGAGCTTCCATCACCTGAAGAGCTCATGCCCTTAAACCAAACCCTAATCACTCCTGATCTTGCTCTTGCTTTTGATATTAGAAACCCAACAAGCAACAACACCCCCACAAATTCTCTCCATCAAAATCATACCCCTCCTCCTCCTCCTCCACCACCACCCACCTCCACAACCCCATCACCCACCAACCCTCTGGCCTCTCCACATCCAAACTCTGGGGAGTTTGCAGCAGATTCAGCGGAGTTGGGCTCTGGGGCTGGTGGGGATGAGCCTGCAAGAACTCTCAAGCGTCCTAGACTGGTGTGGACACCACAGCTTCATAAGAGATTTGTTGATGCTGTTGCTCACTTGGGGATCAAGAATGCTGTCCCCAAGACTATAATGCAGCTCATGAGTGTTGATGGGTTGACTAGAGAGAACGTTGCCAGTCATTTGCAGAAGTATCGTTTGTATTTGAAGAGAATGCAGGGGTTGTCTTCTGGTGGTGGAAATTGTGGTGGTACTGGTGGTGGCGGTTTGGGGACAGGAACTGATGCTGCTACTGATCATTTGTTTGCAAGTTCTCCGGTGCCTCCACACTTCTTGCGGCCGAATTCCGATCATTTCTTGCCGTTTGTACCGGTGGCTGCACTGCAGCATCATCATCACCACCAGCAGCAGATGGCCGCCGCGGCAGCGGCTGCGGCACATCCTCAGTTGCAAAGTCAATACCATAGGCCAATTGGACATTTTGGGTCTCCTCCAAATGGTCAATTTGATCATCCGTTTCTTGCTAGACAGGCACAGCAAGCTGTGCATCGGATGGGAGCTCCTGTTCACAATTCAGTTCCAGGGTACGTGGAGGATTTGGAGTCTGTGAATGGAAATGGTGGGAGGAAAGTGCTTACACTGTTTCCAACAGGGGATGATTAAATTGGGTAATAATTGACTTCATTGATCTTTTCTTCTTTGATTTGTTTAGTGGGTCTTTTGCTAGATTGGTGTTTACTGGTAGATTTAGGGTCTTGGTTTCAGTTGTGCCAATTTGTTATGGTCGTTGTTGTTGCTCTTTTGTCTGTAACCTTTACACTAAGAGCTGGTCCTGAACTTGAATCTGCAGATTCAAACATTTCTCGAGTCAATCTTGGGGTATAGTAGTATCTAGTGGTTAGCAATTGGGATTTGGCAGTGTTAATCTATTGTGTCATCCGCTATTACAGAATTCTTAAACGGGTTTTAATTTGTTTATAGCAGTCTTCGTCTCCCATCTGTTGTTGCTGATAAACATTGATCATGATCTCATTCTGGGAAGCAGCAATGTTTCTGTGGTCGCAACGACCATAATTATCATTGTTATTGAGATATTGGGTCAATCTGGATCGGGCAGAGGATTTGCTTCGTCCCGTGATAGTTTGGGAATCGGCTCAAAGTTCTTGTATTTTTGAGTCTTTACGTCAAGGACGTTTTGCTAAGTGTTCATGGCGTGTGGCTCAGGCAACAATTATATAAATTCAGTGCTCACTGGTGAGGATATGTAATAATGGAATTTCCATGTATGTTATCTTGAGATGTAATATCTTGGTTGGCACAATTGGATTTCTGAATGAGGCGTAGTCTCTAATATCTGTTAATTAGTCTGGTGTCATGTAGATGTTGGTTGTACTTGGTTGTACATGGTAAGTCTCAATAGAAGGCTTAAGACCCTGGTATGAGCTGTTTGTTTCAACAAAAAATTATGATGTCATTAGAACGTTCAGTTTAATTTAATACTCCATCAATGTTAAATAGTTCAATAAACTTATGTACCCAACAAATTATCCTCCTCACCTTTATTTATTGACATTGGTATCTCATGTTGCACAAGATAGATGCTTCTATTTCTTATGTTAACCATTATTATGCGTGAGTGTATTGGCATAGCACTATTGATGATTTTTCATGTTATCATTATTTTCATTTGTCATTGGATCCTAAGTTTTCAATCTGCCGAGCATGCACGATCCTTCTAATTACATAATCTTCGCAATTTTGCTATTATGTTACTGGATGGATATGTATCATCATTTTCAAACTCAAATGTGCTCGACTATGAATCGCATTAAGTCCCTGATTCTTGGAGAGCTATACTTAATGCATTTATTTTATGTTTCTTTAATCTGTCATTCCTTTATATGTTTTCTTTTGTCGTTGGAGAATGGAAACTGAGTTACTAATTTTTATTTGACATTCTGCCCAAGAAGTAACTGATCATTGCAGACTTTGCTTGAAGTAGAAAGAATCTGCTTCAGGATTGTGAGAAAGTTATGTACTTTTAGGTGTAACACTTACGCTGTTGTTAGTAGATAGATGATGAGGTATTCTCTTTGCAACTTTTGGACAAATGTGAGATCAGAAAGAAATTTGATGAGGCAAGTCTGAGGCTAGGTCACACAAACTGAATACTTTCTTGTCATGAAAATCACATTCATGAACTTCCTCCGAATCTCTGCGCTTACTGTCAGTCTAGCGAGATCAAGACAAACTGCACATGGTGAATCCATTCTTGGTCTTTTATGATCTATGATGAACACAGTAATCAATGTTCCCTTCTTGACTTCCTGAAGTTTGCTAATTATGAAACATTTAACTCTTTTGTTGTTCTGCATTGCTCCATAAATGTGGGAACTTCTGTTTAGATATCTCATCTAACCAACCAACTGTGACAGTACATATGGCACTATCTGATTAGTGGTAGCTGAGAGATGGACAGCATACAAATTTGTTGTCTGATACTTCTCATTTTTCACTTTTTTCAATATCTAAATGAGCTTGGATGTATGAGTACTATTATTGCCTCCAGATCAATGTACTCCACTTGTACCTTACTTCCAACTTAGTTTGGAAATGCATCTGTTACATATAATACGGAGAAAACACACTCCAGCTAACATGTTTCTGCCTATTTTTGCTTCACTTAAGGTAATCCATATCGAGCACTGCACCTTCTTACAACTTTATTCCTTGAAACTGAGGAGCTGTCAGATCAGGTTTTGTCGGGGAAAATATATCAATTTATGCAGAATATAAAATTTGTAACGTAAGGTCCCTCAACTGCAGCTAAGCATGCTGTGTCTTTGTATCAAAAACTTGTTTTTTTTAATAACAAGTGGAACCTGTAACTGTTATTTTTAGATGAATCATTGGTTGGATCGTAATAGTTGATAGATCATGTGCGTGTATAGTCTGCAGTTAGTTCCGGTTTAAATAGTTGATTAGATTCCGTAACAGAGAAAATGGAAGAGACGTGTTAATCATTGGTGAGGTTTTTTTCCTTTTTTTTTTGGGTGCATGGAAACTCTGGGACCACAAAGCAGGATTGATTCTCATCTCTTAATCAAAGCATTCCAAGTAAAACTCTGGGGGCTTTTAAGTCCCTCCACTCTCCAAATTGCGACTGTTTAATATATAGAAAGCAATTACCGGGTTATGTAGCTTCATGTAAAATTCCTGAACTAGAGTTGCAAAGAAAAATAAAATGGAAAAGAAGAGAGATGTGAAAATTCTAAACACTTTTTGTATTATTTATCAAAAAGACATGTTTTATTCTTTAATTATACAATTTTTTTTAAAAAAGCCAATAATATTAGACAGTACTAAAAATTTCAACATTTATAAATATTTAAAATAATTTTACAACCTTAAAAAAACACAAACTTTTATAAAATATTACAAAACTGTTAATGTGGTATAAGTAAAATTGTCACATCAACAACTATAAATGATAAGAGAATTGAAATTTCTCTGCTTCAGTGTCTTTCTTTTTAATATTTTTCAAATGTTAGGATTTTTTGTGGATATTACCAAATATTAGAATTTTTTAAAATTTTAGTGCAACCATTTCAACCTTTACCAAAACGAAGTATTACTCTTAATCTTTATTTTATAACTTGTTATTTTATAACTCTTACTCTTACATTCCTCCTTGTAGCTATAAATGGGATGACTGTATCTTATTTAATAAAAATGAAATGAGAGTATGTTAAGGTGATAGTAATATTAGCTCGGAGGGAAGTAGGAAAGGCATAGAAACCTTACAATCTGTGGATATTCCTGTGGAGGTTGAAAGGAGAACAGACTTCGCATTTTCAATTTGAATAGGTGATTCTGCATTAGACCTTGTAATTCGTCTCTTAAAATGCAGGTATCAGTTATTACATTATAAATATTAATTTCAACAAGAATTTCTTTTAATAATAAATCATCTATTCATGAGTATTCTGCTGTTATGTTAATATAACCAAATAAAATTCCTTTCTTTAACAATCAGGATATGCTGCAAGTTGTGTCTATGAGTTTGTAGGTGGTGTGACTTTTTGTAAATTTCAAACTGCACCAAAAGATTTCCTATTGGAATAAAGGAAAAAAAAAGAAGAAGAAGAATTTGATGTTCAATGAGTATCATCTTAAAATTATGATGAACACAAACAAAAATGAAGCCTGTGCTTCTGAATTGTACTAACAGCAATGCCCTTCAAATCGAACTTTGATCCTGATTGAAGAATGAGTTGTGCAAGTTGTGGAACATAGTGACCTGTTCAGAAAACAAAGTTTAGAATCATGAGTCGAGCTTGGCTTGATTGGACCAGAGGTACCTTCATAGCTTTCCCCACTGATGCATAAATCTCTGTTCTTGTATTCAGGATATCTGTCAACCAGTTCTGCAAGAATACCAAGTTATCTTGAAATGAAAAGAAAGCAATACCACTATCATTTTTCACATTATACAGCTTAGAAACATAGGTAACCACTCAAACTTGCTCATATGTGATTGCAGGAGATAAATATCAGGATTAACTTGCCATGATCCAAGGCCTGAAATCGAGACAAAGAAGTTAAACAAGTCAGGCTGAGATATGTCAAAACCTGTGATATAATCAGACACATTGTTGTAGAAGGATGTGTTTTCTGAATAAGAGAAACCAACCCTGCAGGTGATCCCAAGTAAAGTGTGTATGCTTCTGCAACGTATTAAAATGGTAACCTGAAGTTATTCTTAGAGACAGGTGATCAAAATTTTGGCATTCATCACCTGTCTTCAGGAAAATAGAATTCCCGGACAACAGGCTTTATTCCAGCCTTTACTTGGGCGCATACCTTTATTCCAGCTACAGTAATTTCTTACTGAATCCCCATCACTGGTTGGTCTGAAGGGACCATGCTCCTGAAAAGCTCCAACTCGAACAGAAGAACTGCCAGGCCCTGCAACAAGTAATAACGTAAGCTCCAGTTGCAGCTTGCAACATATGCATAAGCCTATGCTGTCATTGTAGATAACAAGAAAAAGTATTTACCTCCATTAAACCAAAGAACCGGAGGCTTTGGAGCAGGGTCCGATTCTGCTTCGACAAAATAGTAGAAAAGAGCTCTCTGCTGGTTTTCATCAACGGTTATATGCCATGCATATTGCTGGAAAGGGACTTGTGGTTGCCCTGGTAAGCTAATAATACTGTCACCTTGAGGGCTCATGCATTGTTCTACTGACATCGTACAAATCACAACGATCAGTATCCATGATCGAAGCTGTAGCATATTGATGGACTTAATTTAAATTGCTTGTTGGTATTCCTCCTCGTCACTGAGGTTGATGAGTGGTCTGAAGATTTTTTAAAATCATGGACAGGCTCATTTTGTCGTAGATTTGTCTTTATTATTCATTCAGATTCACAGGTCATTTACTTATCCTGTATGTAGTTGTAGATTCTGGAACAAGTAGAAACGAATAGAAATGTTAAAAATAAAGGGCTCTTTCTGAGAAAGTGTAGTTAAGATCAACGCAGTAGCCTGGGGAAAATCCTTCCTCAAGTACCACATGCAATGTTATATCTTTTTGTCACATTAATACTTAGTTTAATGTTTAAAATTGCGGATTGTTGACTATTGTACAATTGATGCTAATATGATTACAAAAAAATGTGTCCGCAATTACCAACAAGACAATTGTGAAGGTTGACTTTTTAACATTGTACAAAGTTATATAAAATCATTTCAGACGGTCGTATGCTTTTGTTTCTTCCATTCGCTGCTTCGTTGTGTCTGGCTGCTAACAACACCGTTAAAAGGTTTGAAACCTCGGAAGCCTAAACTTTTATCAGGGTATGCCCGTGCAGGATCTAATGCTCAATCTGAAAAATGAATTTGGGTGTCCATTGTCGATTTCTCACCAGGCTCCAGCATAAGACAGGTGTTTAAGGATCATGGTTTCCAACAATTCTAGCCATTGTCTTTGTCGAAATGTACGAGCAAGTCTCATGGTTGATAATGAAGTGATATTATTTATCTGGATACTCTGATTTTAACAACATTCTAGTGATGCAAGGAGAGAAGTAACTAAACAAAGAAGGTGATCGGATATAGTGGTTTTGTGTTGTTTGCTAGATCTCCAAGGTTTGCCTTAGGTTGCCTACTATTCGATTACTAGCTTGTTTACAATGACAACATTTTCAAAAATACACTGATTAAAGCTAATGACCTCCCTGACGATCACCATGGAGTGTAAAACGGACATTTATAACCTCTTCTATTGGCAGGCATTTGCTTCATAGCCTAGAAAAATTTTATGTAACTGAAGTACAAATCTTCTAGATAATCATATCATTAGTTCATACATGCAGACTTATAAGCTGAAATTTTCAGTAAGTCTTTATTTGATATCTAGTAATGCTTCTAATCCTACTGGAATTGCAAGACTACTTGAAAACCATACATTTATTTTCAAAGTGGATTTCTATAACCACAATGATTTCACTAATTTTTTGTTTAATATTTTTTTCCTCTTCTTTATTATGGTTTCAACTGCTTT
>JAOXYD010161105.1:0-10269 GCA_028565735.1 Pinacopodium congolense | reverse complement strand
TGAATTGTGGTTTGAATGATTAACTTGATTTGATCATAGCCTTGGTATGTTAGGAATTGAATTAGGTGACATATAGGGTTGTATCAGTCTAATATATAAATTGATATGGTCATAGGGTTTGGTTCTTGTAAACTTTATAGAAGTTTTGAAATATGAACCATGTTAGTAGTTTTCTTTCTAATTGTATGTTTGATGAAAAATGCAGAATGATAAGGTTAGAAAAAGGATATAGGTACAGATCCTATGCTGTAGGGAAGCTTTATGTTAGCGGTGTTTTAAAAGGGAATTTTGAGTTAGTGGATGTGATCCAATGTCACACATGATCAATATTGTTGTTATTTTTAATCTTGTGCATTGGCAATATTTTGTGAAATTGGATCACTAGGTGTAATTTTATTGAGCTCCACAAACTGCACATGTAGTGTCCTTTATATGGATTAGCTACTAGGTATGTTTTTGGCTCGCATTCTTCTTGTGTGGTAGGTGTATGAACACATTATCTTATGAGCAATACTAAATTATGAAAAAAAAAACAAATAGAAAGTGGCATGAAAATGTTGATTAGGATTTTTAAATCACAATCTTGGGTATATTATGTTTGTAAATAAAAAGAAAGGATAAAGGGCATGGAACCTTTGAGATTGTTCTAATAGAAGGCACGATGCCATAAAATTGTGGTGGGCTTAGTAGTTGTAGGAAACTTGCTATTTGATGAGAGGAGGAAGAGGGTCTTTCATGGTGGGAATTGTTCTTATAGCAACAGTAATGCAATTACTAAAAAGAATGGCAGCATAAATGATATGATATGGCTTGTTAATAAGATTATGGCTTACATTGAATTAAGTAGATACTAATTAGACAGATTTGGAAGTTATATAATATGTCAAATTCATTGGTTAGTCCAGCTTGAATTTCTTTTATAGGTATAAATAAATTACAAAAGGTACTATTCAGTAATAGGTATTCCAAAAAATGCAATGGGAATCATCAAATAGTGTGTGGTATACCAGCATCTAGTCGTCCACTATCAGATGAGACAAAGAGGAAACAAAGCATAAACAGTTAGTGTGTGGTATACTAGCATTTGGTTGTCCACTATCAAATGAGACAAAAAGGAAGCAAAGCATAAAAGGTAAGGGAGTGATGTTACTAAAGGGTCCTGTTAAGCAAAATATTAGGGAAAACAAAGAGTTAGCATTAGGTATGCAAGCAAAGTGTGAAGAATAGGTTTCAATGATTAAACAATTAAGCATTTGAGCATTGGTGACACTATTAGCAGTAAAAATATCAACATAAAGGCCGGCTTCATGGTGGATCCATTAAATTTCGCAAGGTTGCTATGCTTATCTGTATAGGGAAAGGATAAGAAGGTGAAAATTGAGCATAAGGTAAATCGTAAATTATTTGTTAGCAATTTGTGTTACACTTTTCTCAAGAAAATTATTTGTAGTTTAAGACTTAAAGAAAGGATAAGGAGTTAGAAAGATGTTGAAGGACCAACAGGGTAGAGTTAAAAATACACGTTTTAAGTACATTAAATATCTTTGATTGCAAACAAGGAGGTGAATGAGGTAATATTTTAGTCAATAATAATGTCTTTTTCATTCGTAAGTGTATGTTGTTAAAATCGAATTAATATATGGAATTTTAGATACTCTAAATATATATTGTTATTACAAGTGGAATGATGAAGATGTTGTTGTTAATAATAGGTTTAGGCTGATGCTAGATGATCTTATGTCATGTTTGAAGTGTCTGTGCCGCATAAGTAACATGATAAGTGTATTTTTACCTAAGGAAGTAGTCATTATTTTTAAGTAATTTAAGCAATGATAAAATACACAAAAATGTAAATATATTAAATTGTTTGTAGCAGGTATTCTTCCATTTTGTTGATGAAGTTAGCATTTACTAGTATACCATTAAAAAAGTATATTTGGATTGGTCATTTGAGGTAAGATGTATTAACTGACCATGTAGCAATTGCATGAATTGTTTTTAATAAGTGTGATGTTAGAAAAGGCATGGTATTATGTAAAAATTGTAAAGCGAATTTTCTCCTTGATTATCTTTTCATATTGCTTAACAAACTAAGGTATATTTGTTTTAAAATGAACAGATTCATCAAAAAATGAATTCATACCTTCACTCCTGGACATACATGTCTAAAAATGATCTTTAACATATGTAGGTGCCTAATTTTCACATCGATTGAACAAAGATCGAAGCCATGCATTATTTCTTACATTGAAGTCAAACATCTTGGTCCATTTATCGTTAAACACCTCAGCCTTGTTACGATAAACAACTACTGATATGAAGCAACCTTTCATAATCTCGTATGCCTTATGAGAATTGAATTTTTCATGAAATATTTTGATAATATGCTAGTGACATAACCTATGCCTCGCATTAAGGAACACAATCCTAGTGACATTCCTGATACTGGTACACTCATTTGTTATGATTGCTTTTGGTTTGATGCCATTCATACAGGTCATTTATGTACAAAAAAGCCAACCAAATGAGTATGTTGTTTCATCACCTAGTAGCCCACATCCAAATAGTATTGACTATACACAATGATTAATACTAACAAGTGGAGCAAAAGGCATCTCATATTTATTTACCAAGTATGGTGTGTCAAAGGTAACAATATTACCAAACTCTTGATACATAGCTTTGTTCCTTATATCTATCCAAAAAACATTTATTAGCCTCATATCATCATCACAATCATTGCAATAAAAAATGGTAGTCATGAGTTTTCAATCTCATGAATATTCTGTAAATTGATTCTACATGCCCACCTACTATTCTATCACACCTAACAACGTCTAAGTGGTTTTGACAATCATTCCTTAGTTAAGGAATATTTTCATAACCATAATATGTTATTACGATTGTTATTTGGGTCTAGGTTATCAAAATTAATCAATTTTAAGAACATAATTTCTTAAGGAAATTCAAGATTAACTTATTAGCAAATGCATTGGTCAACAAATAATATAGTGGAGTCAATTAAGTCCATATTATCGTTCCTATAGGTATTTAACTTGCAAGTACTAGGTCACTTAGATGACAATTATCTATAGAGTCCAAATTGATTGAATTTAGCTCTAAACATATTTACAGATCTGAATCATGTCCAAGCTCTTACAATGCTCAACGTTAAGCTTTAATCTCCAATACAATTAATGAAAAATGAAGAATATATCTAAAAACCTAAAAGCTAAGAGAGAATCTATAAATTTCATAGAAAGTTGCATAATTCTTTGCAAAAACTTGTGCTTCAGGCTGTAAAGATGTTTAAATATGTACTTTACAAGTTAGTTACAAGGTGGGTGCAAGATAGTGGAGAAATCATATTGAATAAAGTTGGAAAATGTGTCTGTGTAGTTAAATGACACTTAAAGTCGGTTTTCAATGATGTCATTTAATACCTATATTTAACTTCTAGAATTGGTTGTACATTAATAGAAGGTGCTAAAGAACAACAGTGCCTTATAGAACTTGCGTTTTACCCTTCAAGATAGTACAATAGTGGTCTATACAATGATATTACTAGCATCATTTATAGGGGGCATTGAACTCCTGAATATTTGCTCTAAATATGAATCTTTTTGCACAATAATTCAATTTTGGACTTTAACTTGCAAATTAAATAATTTCAAACATCAATTGAATATTTAAACATCAAAATAAGAGAAAATTTACATAATAACAATGAAAAACTTCATCAATTTTACTCCTAACAGTCTAATACAACACATATCATTAAATTCGAGGCTTCTTTTAATATCTATGGTCAAATCACGATGTTGAGGCATGTATCTTGTATCAGTTGGTTCAAGTGTTTGGTTGTGGATATCAATCAGCTTTACAATTCTTTAGACCCCCTACAGTACAGCAAGACAATCTAACCTCACATGTAATGCTAACAGAAATCCTGAGCCTCAGAATATTTAAACCTCTAACGTTGTGTGTGCATCCCCTACGGCAAACAAAGCTTCTGCTTATGAATTTTCTGTTAATGTCTTTTTCACCCCCTAAATAACAATGGAAAATCCATGATTTTTTTCATATTATTTGTATGCTTCGAACACATATCCCCAACGTGGAAAAGCCATCTTAATGTGAAGAAGAGACCAACTATTGAGTGCAATGGAGGTTGGTTTGCATTACCAGCTTTACTACCATAAGTAGAATCCTCATTGTCAACTTTGATAACAAAACACTTGAAACATGATGCGGTGGCCCAAAGCAATGATTAGTTAAAGCTTTACATAGTCCATTCTTATAAGGATAATATTATGCATTTTATATATGATCATTGAAGCATGTTATGGGAAGGAGTTAGTAACTTATTTAGAAAACACTAAGGCTAATTAATCTAATTGTAATTAGTAGTAAGAAGTAAATCAAAGCATGGTTTAAAAAGAATTAACTTCCAGGTTAAGAATGAGTCACGTCTATGTTGATAACATTGGGGATAGTGAAAAACACTAAAAAGGAATTTCATTTGGCATGTAGTTATAGGTCTTTGAAAGTGGAGCCAAATGAAAAGGAAAAGTAGTTGTTTGGATGGTAGTGGTGATATGTACAAAGCCACTAGACAGATGATTACTTCACATCTGTTAGCACGAGTTCAACTAGATAGGACAAGTTTAGCCACTGATTTTTTTTTTTTTGACTAAAAAGCCCATTGAGATAAGATCTTTGTGCAATAGAGGGGAAACAATACAACATATAAATAATTATGTTAGGCCTATTTAGTTCAAGGGTAAAATAGACATATATAATGGGGAACTAATAGTAACAATGACAACGAAGCAAGACTCAAATGTTAGGTCTTACACTTTTGTTTCTTTCAACCCAACATACAATTATAAAACTTGACAACCAGTGTCCTCATACCACAATCGAACTCTACAAATAATTTATATGAAGGATGGAGAACACTATACAACAAGCCACACTCTTACTATAAATGGAGATAGCTAAGAACTTCTTCTAGGGTCCACCAGAATTAAAATTTTTGGCTAGTTTTGTTAGTATAATTTTTCGCTTTGGCAAATCTAACTTGGACAATAATGTTTTCCTTAAGAGTAAGATGAGGATGATAAAGTGTGATTTGATGACAACAATTAGAATAAAGTGTGATTTGATGACAACAATTAGAGAGAGACAGCATGAATATGTAGGATAATTGGATTATTAAGCCTTGCGTTGCACTAATACAGATTACTATAGTTGTAGTTTAGAAATTACTTATCTATTAATGTTTTTGTGATGTGTACATATCATACCCATCCAAACCTATGTTTGAAATATATCTGGTCTGAATTAAAATTTATGTAGAAATTGTTAATGGATGGGGCCTATTCATAGGCATATTAGGTTCTGCCACTAATGTGAACATGACAGTCCTATTAAATAATTAATGCATTGTAGATTCATCATAACTTTAACTCTACTATCTTGTTTGATACAAAATTCTATTGCCTATATATAGCATCAAGTGCTCATGCAGTTTACCATACAACATGAGAGTTCTTTTAAAGTGTTAAGGGATTAAAACATTAAAGTAGATACAAATGTATAATTTTGGCTCTTCTTATATGAATGATGCACTCTATCTTGGGATAATTCTATCAGGTATAGTGTTCAATTATGCAGCATCGTTTTCATGATTCCATACCATATGGTAGGTTATAGTTTGTAAACAAAAGTGGTTTAGCCCATTTTAAACTTATTGTAATTCGTAGATGTGAAAGATTGGACTATTAGAGAATACATATGCTCTCTGAAATATAAGAATTAGCTTTATAGTCAACTCAGTTTCAGCCTCCAATCAAAAATTAAGGTCCTTAATTACAAGTAAAATCTTCATGCCCATTAATATTATGCATTTATTTAGTTCCTGTGATAAATTCATTTTTCCAATTTTTTTACATTATATTTTTTCATCATTCTTTCTATTGCAATCTCAAGGAAATGGGGTCACCATAGACAAGTTTGTTGTTACATCTTGTCTGAACAACATACGCTTGTCTCTTATATATGGCTCTCGTGTTACAAAGAATGCAAATGAGGAGATCATCATCATAAACGATGATGAAACCAAAGAACATAAGTTAGCAACAAGCAAGAGAAAAGGAGTTGTGATGGAAGGTGGGAATAGGTCATCAAAGAAACCCAAGTAGGAATCAAATGTGAAATTTATCAACTATGAAGATGCTGAGATTATGTTTAAGTTCCTATAGTTGTTCTTTTGTTTTTATCCTTTTTTCTCACCTATTGTCTATTTTTTCAATGGTGACAATGTATATAGTCCAGATGAATCAACATGCTAAACTTGTAGCATTCCCTTTTAGACACACTAGTCACTTTTTTTGTTCGAATGACTCTACATGGATTGTTAACTGTTGGTATTACCAAGTTCATTTTATGTATGCAGTTGTGACAAAAGCACCAAATATTTTGTGTTAGTTAATGAAAAGATGTTTTTGTTATATATGCATCATGTTTGTTGTATTCTTCATATGAAATTTTGTATAATATTGAACATGCTGATTGGCATTTATTTCAAGATTAAGGGATTAACGTGCCTTGTTTTGGTCATGAAAAAGTGCATGGTCGACACAATTGGAAATCTACTACATTATAGGGATAAACCAATTAATATATTGTCTTCCGTTGTTACTTGTCAATCTCCACATGTAGTCCATTGTAAAAAATTGGCGTGCTATTAACTTATTAAAAATCTAAAGACGTTGATTTTTATTAAAATCACAATTCGACATGAATCATTGTTAATTATGGTATAATAACGCAATTTTAGTCTCGTTGTCAACTGTAGAAATTTAAGTGCCCAGATTGATCCATTTGAGATAATTGATATGTATTCCATTACTTGATATAGGGTACATGCCTAAGTTGATATAATTAGACTATTTTACCAGTATAAAATATGGTAAATATTTGAACTATTCTCTAAATGTAGAACATTCAATCTTATAAAGATGGGGACAAGAGTGTGTATGGAAATATTTGTCAGGGTTACACCATTAATTATGTTAATGACCTATTTCTTAAATACAAGTAATGTTAGAGGTTACTAATGTTTTATGGTGCATAAAATTAACAATGGAAAGACATATGAACAAAGCAGCAAATAACTACATAGTCAAAGTTCCCACCATGTGACTAAAAACATTTTATGATATAGTTGTCTAACATGTAACATAAATGGAAATTGTTTTAGTGAAGTGCATGCCTATAGGTTTTTTCTATATTCTTTTTAAACCTAAGTGAAAAAATAGTATAAATTATTATAAGTTCAAAAAGTTCTAGAGATTAATATTGATATTTTAGCATAAATCCAATAAATATAAATGTAGTACTTGGTGTATTGATTTTTTTCTTAGGGAAAGACAGTGTATGCGGATTGTTTATTTCAAGAATCAGTTGGGACAATCAAACTCATTTCTCAATTCAATAGAAGTTTAGAGAGGTGAATAGAATATGGTCTCTCCTTTCTATTGAAATGAAAACACAAGTATGAATTTTTAGTGACAAAAGAAAAAATCCTATGGCAAATTGGAATCGTTAACTATTGTATAGGAGGAAACTCGGTTTTGCACTTGTCCAAATACATGGCCATGTGTTCTATTGCTTAAAAAATGTAATTACTTATGTGATCTAAGATAATTGACATGGAAAAAAAAGCAGTCATGTGAGTTTAGGAGCAGATGCCTAGGTGCACTTGTTAGTTTAGGTAGCCATTTTTTTATGAGAAAGTGCAATTATATTGTAGTCAGTTACTCTACTTTATATACCTATTGAAGATAAAATACTCTGAGACATAAGGATTTATGAAGATGCATTGTTTTAACTCTTTTATTCATTAAGACAATTATAATGAATAAAAGAGTTATGACTAATTGCTATAACGGTTGGCATATGTTAATCAAAATCCATAAGGATATCGAATTTAGGAAAAAAAAAAATCATCTTCCTGAATGCAATATGTTGTAAGTGCCACATGCAATGTGATTTCTACTATTTGGGTATCGCAAAATTATAGAAAACAAAGGAAAAGTTGTACCCCCCACCCTTATGGTTGGGATAACGTAGTCAATTAACAGATCAAAAAAGAAGGCAATTAAACTATTGTGTCTATTAAAATAGCAAACATGGTGGTCAAAATTTAGAAATCACTGTCGACGTTACAAACATTCTATTATAAGGTCCTTGTCACTAAACTGACGAATCTAAATTCCACCAAGTAAATCTAGATGAAAAAGAAATAAATAATGACAAAAGAAGTTTCCACTTATGCAATCAGAAGCTTACTGAAGTAGAGATGCCATACAGGCATGGACAATATTTACCCAACTCAAAATAATTTCTTGCAAGCATACAAACCATCAAAAAAACCCATAAAAAACCCCACCACAAGAGAAGTAACCGGTAATTTCCAACTTGGACATTGAGTATCACATACCTACATTGCAATGAACCCATCATTCAGATCCTTTCTCTTAAGTAGTTGATGACCTCTACACTATGAGGTATGAACTCATCATCTACCCAGTGGAAATATTTGCAACATCTTATATCTTGAAATATAAATCAACAAAAAATTTTAATGATAAATAATAAAAGGGGATGATTTGGGTGACATTTGCATGTTGGACAACATTATCTCAAAATTTGGATAGCTATAAAATCTTTTATCGAGATTCTTGTTCATCTAAGAAATTGTCATCTTCAGTTAAACCCTACAATGACAAGCAACAATTAGACACTAACAAATGTTATGTTTAATTACATATGATGAAGCCATGTTACCCTACAGCCATTACCATGAAAAATCATAGGTTTAATGAAGATGAATAATCATATGACTTTTACACACTCATATATATTTAAGAAAATTTTCACATGCTAGCCAAATTACAAGTAAAATAGGCAGATTTCGACTTCATTTTCAAAAGTATCATCATATCATTTGTTTATTTACAAATTGATGATTCTAAAAAACTAGGACAAGAAAAGAGGGTTAACTTTAGGTTCAGTGAGACAATGATGGATGGCAGTTGAAGAAGCACAAATGAAGAAGCTCCAAAAAAACTCCTTTTATGACCCAAGCTTGTCGAAGACCCCAAGCAATGACCCCAAATTAACAAGTTAAAACTGTTGCTTAACGTGAACCACCAATAACCCTGTTATTTGTTTGAATTTAATTATTTAATTAATTAATGTTACAAAAATTTCAGCAGAATCAACTAAATGACTGTTGTGGTTGAACATCCCAACCATTACTATTTATCATAAATGGCATGACGAATGCAATCTTTAGTTTCATAAATAACTTGTTACAGTTGCCACAGGTGATGGGTCATTGAATAATTTGTATGAAAAGTAATGTGCAACATGGATTGAAAACAATGGTTACTCGTTGCAATGAAGAACAGGGTGCTACTTCTTTGGAGTCTTTTAATCTTTGCATTTATGTAGACAGAGAAAATGGTTATCCCAAGTTATGAGCACAACGGAGTTCAGCATCTTAGTTTATAATAGTGTGGATGGTCACATTCCATGTTAAATTACTATTTATATAATTTTTTTTAGCATTTGTTATAACTTAGTTAATTACATCCAGATATTATGAGTCCACTATCGTTTGCAAGAACATAAGTTATCCCTTTAAGTTGAAAGATGTTATGACTTGTTTGAATAAGAATTCGCAGTTGACAGACGCAGTATTAATATTTGGGTTCAATAATTGCCTTCCTCTAACGTGGAACATCATGTTCGTCATTATTAACTTGTTTTTCTCCATTGGTAATAGTTTTTCAAAGGTTTTACTTGTCATGAAGAATTCGTAATAGAACAATTATTCCAAAAGTAATTATATCCTGGACTTAACATTTTTCGTGGGCATAGTCATCTTTTTCAGATTTTCTGATATTGATGAGAATGTCAGTCATAATAACCACTTTTGGTGTTTATTAGGTCGATATTCACAAAGTCCTTACATTATATCATATGCTAAGCCAACTTCCTCTGAATGTCATAGATGATATTGTGAAAAAATGCGTGGACATTATTAAAGACGATTATAAATGAACACTATGAGCTTCATTCTGGTAAAACATCTACAACTGCTACCTTGTATTCATATAAGAATGTTTGTAAAGCACCAACAGTCTTTATTATTTCATGATACATTTTATATATTTCTAAACGCAGTTCCTTGTC
>JAOXYD010161104.1:0-23938 GCA_028565735.1 Pinacopodium congolense | reverse complement strand
TTTGGATAACTTAAAAAAACGTAACGCATTTAAAAGTAAGCGGGAAAGGAGACTGAAACTTGTTTGATTATTGAAGTTCAAATCTAGGCATGAATAAAATGGTTTTGGAGATAAATTTATGTTTTTAAAGGTGTATGATTCCAAGCTTGCAATTGGAACATGATGAAGAAAACTAAAATCGAAAGCTTTTGCGAAAGATGAGATCACCGTAGGACTAAAAAAAAATTGATGGGTTATCTTATTTGTTTTTCTCTTGATCTCTCCAAATAGCCCTTATCCAAGTGTAAAGAGATCGTACCTATACCGAACACTAAATTTGTAAACAATGAAATCCATTAATAAATATTGCAACGATCATTGAATAGGAAATTGTAGTTATAGCATAACATCATGTAATGTTCTTTGAAAATGATCAAGTCCAAAGCTTATAAATCATTTAAAAGTCATCAACCTCGTAGTTCTAGTAAGAATAACTTTTGGAAATAAACTATTAAACATGGTGGTATACATTGTAAGGTGCATCATGAATTTGAATTGTCATATAACCTATCTTAAGGCACCTGTAAAGATATCAATCCCAAACAAAAGCAACATATTCTATTCATAATCAATCCAAGCATATTTTGCATCCATCTCAATAGCTTAAGTACTCCTAACCATAGTTATTATCAAAATTTGATTAAAACAAATTGCCATAGAGTGTTTAATTTTTTAATTATAATTAACTCCAGTAATGCATCAAAATCATAAACATGTAAGAATAATGTGCCCATCTCATCTCAACTTATAGCCAAGTGATAGCTATCTAAATCAAAGTTTAGGTGAAGTGGGAGTTAATGAACAGGAGAAAATCCATATACCAGAGCAATATAAATCAATATGACACAAAGGTAGATGTAAGATCCCAATTATATGACCAAGAATGCATTTTCCTTGTTCAACACCTAAATCATCATGAATTCCATAAGTTTCAAGTGCTTAATAGAGATTAATGACATGCCTTAATGTTTTAATGCAAAACTATTTGCATTGATGCATGGAAAATCATTCATAATTCATACACCTATACCAACCAAAGATGATAAAATAACACGTACATGGAAATTCAAATAAACAAAACATGTAAACATGTAACCTTACATGCAACAAACTGTTGGAAACAAATAAATCAGGTACATAAAATAAGCATTAGGTTGCCTCCCAACAAGCACTTCTTAAAGGTTTTTAGCTAGACCTTAACGCCAAAGAATAATAATTCTATTTCTGAAATATCCTCAAAAGTTAGATGGTTCCCAAAGAATTACTAATCTACAACACCTATACTTTGATACCCCTGTTCACCTCCTTTAGACTTTGTTAGGTACCTTGGAAATACGTCTTGATATCATATATTCTGCTTTTAGTCAAAATTTCTTATACCAATAAAATAAAAGCATAAAGGTACCTTTTTTTTGTAGAAATTGAAATATAAAAAAGACTTTATCTTTCTGATCCACCTTGATAGTTAACTCCCTCTCATTTATTATGAAGTCATCATTCTTTGGCTCCATTTTCTCCCCTTCAGTAATGGTAAGCACAAATACTAACTCTTGTTCTATAATAAGTTCAGCTAGTTACCTTACTTGTGTTACCAAGTTTTGTAGGGAAGTCTCTATACCCTCTAATCGAGCTTATGTTGCAAATATAAACTTGACTACTAACTCTTTCAATCTCAATTCTTGTTCTTGTTGAACAATCAGCTCAACTTGTGTTGTTAAGTTATGGATAGAAGTCTCTTTACTTTCAAATCGACATTTTGATGGTGATATGGATTTTATTAATAGCCCTTCAACCCTTGATTCATCGTATGATTGCTGATAATAGCCCGTTAAAGGTTGCTTGAAGTTCATCAAATTAGCCCATGGTGAATTGCAGGTATTACTGTAATGGTTATTGTAAACCATCCCATCTATTATCCACCTATTGACTGAAACTTCTTCTTCATCTAGGCAGAAGTAGTCTCTCCATTGATTATTTTTCCAAGCCATTATATTGACTTCTAGTACCTCAAAACCTATCACATAAAATTAATAACATTTTTTTATTTTTTGTAATCAAACATAAATAGAAAAAAAAACAACCGAAAAGAACTTATAAAGATGCAGTTTCTAACAAAAATAACAAAAACTTAATGACGTAGTTGTGCTATACCTAAGTTTTTAATAAAAGTTAAATAACAAACACATTCACTAAATCACAACTTACAAAGAAGGCAAGTGTTCCTATTATTGATGTAGTATAGTTTAGTGAATCCAGGGTCAGTTCACGAGGACTGCTATTAGCTATGAATTCTTATCAAAATTATTTAACTTAAAAAAATGGTAGTTTGATTGATAATTAATGAAAAATAAAATAAGTAAACAAATAAAATTAATGCCTTCAATATTTGCAAAGATTATTAACCAAAGAAGAAGCTAGGATTTAGGTTATTACGCCATTCGAGATGCATGCTTATTCATTGTATTCTTATCTTATCTTGAATCCTCTGATTTATTAGATCATAGAATCCCTAATGTAAATGACACTATCTCTCCAATTAAGTAACCCTATTAAATTCAATAAATTAGGCTAAAAAGTTCTATCTATCCCAATCTAAATATTCAAAGCACTACTTGGTTTTATGGAATCTATCATTTCAGTTAAACTCACACATAACCCAGATAAGTTATGTAAGTCTATGTCTAGGTTTCTATTCAAGATACTTTGTTAATGGAGTGATCTAATGTATACAATTGATTTTTCAACCCAATCATACATAATCAAAATGTTGAAAAAAACTTTTACGTTTGCATAGCAATTATATTCCAAGTTCATAAGCATCCGTAATAAACCTAATTAAAAATTTGGAACTTAAGGGTTAATCCAAAAATAAAAATAAATACTACATCCTAGAGATGTAAAAACCTAAATCATAAGAAAAAAATAGTTCCTACACTTTGAAAAAATTATATAAACAAAAATAACAAAGAAAGAATTTAAAATACTCATACTAAAGTTATCTTGAATCCTTGAATTCTTGACAATAGATGCATGAAATTCAATCCTTTAACTTCAATTCCATGTGCTTGGATTATCTATTTTGGAGGGGTGACTGCCTCCTCCTTGAAAGAGGCATGGAACGCCTTAAAAATTACAATATTAAGAAAAAGGTTCTCTTCTACGTTCGGCCATAGTTTGGCCATGTTGTGGGATTCTCTGGCCAGATTCCATAGTTTAACCAATCAGTGATCCAACTAGTGGGCTCTTTTTGCATTTTCCAACTTTTGTCTTCCTTCGATCTTTTCATGTTAACTTCTTCTTTCTTATCCTTATTCCACGAAATTTGACATGTAGAGTCCTCACATAGTGTTATTGCATCACATAAAGTTTCATAGCAATATAAGCTCTATAACTAATCATAAGTAGAGTCCTCACATGAAAAACACATGAGTTACATCTCATTCAAGGATTTTTACTAGAATTAAGTTCAAATCACATGATATTGCATCTAAAACTCCACCTAAAATGTAGTAAATCGTGACTAAAATATATATGTTTTGAAAAATATAAACCTCGATAAGAAATTTGAGAAACTCTTTGAGATGTTCATGAAGTTAAAAATTAACATTTGATTTGTCAAGGCAACAACCTAAATGCACTCCAATGCAAACTTGTAAAGGAGATTATGTCTAAGAAGAGGAGATTGGAGGATTATGAGGATGTACAGCTTAACAAGGAGTTTTTTGCAATCCTATAAAAAAAATTTCTTCCAAAACCTAAACACCCTATTAGTTTCACCATTCCTTGGACTGTAGCTAACTTATAGATAAATAGGGCTTTGATGGATCTTAGAGAAAATATTGACTTTATATTTATATCTATCTTCAAATAGTTAGGATTACAAGAAAAAAAATCAACTACTGTCTCACTATACTTGGCTGATCGATCTGTGACCAAAGGGAATCATCAAGGATGTGCTTGTCAAAGATGATAAATTCATTTCCCCCATTCAATTCTTTGTTTTGGATATAGAGGATAATATTTTAGTTCCCATAATTTTGAAACAGCCATTCATGGTTACAATAAGGCAACTAATTGATGTCGCTAAGGGAAAGCTCATCTTTTATGTTCATGATGAAGAAATTAATTTTAATGTGTTCGAAGAAATGAAGCATCCCTCCACCTTTGATTCATGTAACTTCACTGGAGTTTTCCCCATTCTGATTGATTCATTTTTTTATTATGATCCACTAAAAATTTCATTGATTCATCTATGTTATTTCATGCTAGAGGAAGAGATAGTTAAGAAGGTGGTAAAAGAGTTAGAAGTTGGGAAGAGGAAGTATAGTTAGATTCAATGTAGGAGGTCTGAACCCTTTTATAGATCTATTAAGGCCTTTCCAAAGCATTCTATTAAGGAGCCACTAACATTTGTCCTTAATTCTCTTCCTTTGCACCTCAAGTATGTCTTCTTATGACTTTCATCATATTTACTCGTTATCATTTCATCCTTTGAGAGCATCAGTGTGCTACATGTTAAACCCTAGGAAACGTAAAAGGGTTGAATCCTTCTATTTACACCCTAATAATTTTTATAGAAGAAAGAAGTAAGTCTTTATTATAGCTACAATTTTGGTTAAATCCTAACATGGAGAAGGTGACTAAGAATGAACTAATTCTTCGTGGGCCAGTCTAGTTGATATGGCACTTAAAAAATTAGTAACTATTGTGATGAAGAATGAGCAAAATAAGTTTATTGCCGCGAGGAAAGGGATTGGATCGTGTATATACATTTATTATCATAAATTAAATGATGCCACAAGTAGGATCACTTTACTCTACCCTTCATTAATTAAGTTTTTGAAAGATTGGCTGGGTGTAGCTTTTATTGTGCCTTGGATGAGTATAACATATATTTCAAGGTTCGTGTTGCCCTTAAAGACTAGGAAAAGACTACATTTACAAGTTCCCATGGCACCTTCTCATAAAGATGCATGCTTTATAGCTTTTGTAATGCCCCGACCACTTTTTAGCATTTCATGGTTACAATTTTTATGAGCATGATAGAGTCTTGCATTGACGTTTTTATGGTGGATTTTCTAGTTTTGGGATGTCATTCGTACATGTTTGGAAAATTGGAGAAAGTATTAAGGAGATGTGAAGAGACTAACTTGGTGTTGAATTGGGAAAAATATCACTTTATAGCGCATGGTACAGCTAATAAGATTGAATTTTATTAAAATTTCATATGTTTTTAATATCATTTGAATATTATTTTATTAAATTCTAGAGCTTGTTAGAATTGTCTGATTTAGAGGAACCAAGGGCTTGAGAGCTTATTCAACCCTATAGGCTATCACAATGACTAGAGTACCTATCATTTCGATTCTAGGATCAATGATCATCCCGTCATCCTAAAGATATCTCCATCCTACTTCATTACTATTGTTATTCATCTTTTCTAAAAAATTTTAGCGTTTGTCTCTTCATTTGTGTCTTTTTCATTTTAGTTTATCTTGCTTTCATCTATTCAGGGTGTTTTATTTTCTCTTTCTTACAACATTTGAAATAACATTTGCATGCGACGAGCTCATCAACATTATTTGCTTGCGACGAGCTCATCAAATTTTTGGCGCTGTTGCTGAGTAGTTGACATTTGTTAATTGTTATTTTCCTTGTTTTTTTATTTTTGTTTTTGCTAATCTTTATCATTCCTCTACTTTTTTTGCATTTAACATTGTCCTTCCAAGCATATTCGTTTGAGAAAATTCGTTGAGGAAAACAAAGGTTCATTACTTTCTACACCTAACCCTTTCTTTTTTTCTCCTACTGCAAGACGCACTAGATCTCATCAGGGTGAGCAAGTAACCCTTACACAACTTTATGAGAGCCCTAGTTCCACATTCTTTGAAGAAGAGGTTGAAGTCAATTCGGAAGAGTTAACAATAGAGGAAGAAACAGAACAGAACATGGAGATAAATCAAAGGACATTAAAGGAGCTTGCAGCTCCTACTTTCAATCCTAACTTGATTTTTATTAATTATCTAGATGACAAGTAGGAATTTTAGATTAGACCTAGCGTAATTCGTGCTTTACCTACTTTTTCAAGTTTTCAAGATGTCAGCTCATTGGGATCAGGGTACATCACAGATCCTAACAAGTTCTTGAAGGAGAGCCACATTTCTTGCTTAGGTATGAATCCAGTGGGAGTATCAGTAGAGAAACTAACGTTAAAGGCATTCCCTTTTGCCTTGCCTGATGCAACCAAAGAATGGTTGTATGATTTACCCTTTATCTTAGTTAACATATGGGAGAAAATGTGGCAGGCGTTTCTAGAGAAGTACTTCCCTGCCTCTAGAGCCACTAATATTAAGAGGGAGATCTGTGGTATTCAATAGGTTACAGTGGAGTCATTGCATGAATATTGGGAGCGCTTCAAGAAGCGTTGTAGTAGCTATCCAAACGATCAGATAAGTGTCAAGTTATTAATTCAATTTTTCCATGAAGGTTTGCTTTCTTTGCACAAGAACATGATCGATGAAGCGAGTGGTAGAGGTTTAGTGGATAGGACACTCGAGGACGTTAGAAACCTAATAGCAACAATGACAGGAAACTTTAGGTATTGGGGCATCCAAAACAATGCCTCATCTTCGAGAAAGCAAGTAAAGGAGGTCTCCATTTCCAAGCTAGAGCAACAAGTCGCTGATTTAACACCTTTTTTCTAACAAGCAATGACTGGAAAAAGGCCAACAATAAGGAAGTAGCTTGAATGCACGAAAACCCAATTATTAGCCACAACACCAAGGATATCATGCACCACCTGATTGCCACCAGAATTAATCACAATTTCAACCTAATCCATTACCTCCACAGCCACCACAACAACAACTTGGAGGTATGTTTCTAGAGTAAATTGTTAAGAGCTTAGTAATTAACACTCTTAAATTTCAGCAACAAGCGAGTGGTGGTTTGAAAATTTTGGAAAATCATGTTAGTCAACTCGCTGATGCTTTAGGGAAGCTCTAAGCCCAAGGTTATACCAAGCTGCCTATTCAACCTGAAAGGAACCCAAGAAAAGATGCTTGTGCCATTACGCTAAGAAGTGGCAAGCAGGTACAAGAGCTTAGAAAAGGGAAGGAGAAAGAGGTAGAAGAAAAACTGAGAGGAGAAAGAGGTAGAGGAGGAAATTGAGCTAACAGAGAAAAAAGAGGATCACCCTCCTCAAGTAAGAGCTTCGAACCCGATTATTTTATATTCACCCTTTATTCCATATCCTAGACGGTTAATAAAGAATAAATAATAAGAGAAGGAAAAGGAAATATTTGAGGTCTTCCGTGAGGTGGAAGTTAATATTCGTCTTTTAGAAGAAGTTAAGCAAGTTCCGCGCTATGCAAAATTTTTGAAGGAGTTATGCATCAACAAGCAGAAGCTGAGAGGCGATGAGAAGATCAGTGTGGGTGGCAATGTGTCAGCAGTTTTACAATGGAAACTACCACTCAAATGCAAGGATTTAGGTATTTTTACCATTCCTTGCAAAATATGTGACACGAGGTACGAGAGATGCAGGTTAGATTTAGGAGCTTCAATCAATGTTATGCCATTATTTATTTTTAAAGCTCTTAATCTCGGTTCATTAAAGGACGCCGGTGTTATCATTCAATTAGATGATAGATCTAACACAAACCATGAGAGGGTTATTAAGGATGTTTTGGTATAGGTTAATGAACTTGTTTTCCCTGCTAATTTTTATATGTTAGATATGCAGGATGAGAGCTCTTTAAATTGCTCAACTATTTTATCGGGCAGGGAATTTTTAAAGACATCTTAAACAATGATTGATGTACATAGTGGGGTGTGAACGATAGAATTCGATGGAGATGTTATTCATTCAATAGCTTCGACACCATGCGCTATCCATTAGATTATGAGTCGATCGCTAAGGTAAGTATTCTTGACTCTTTGGTAGAGCAGTGGTCTTTCCTTTCTACAGGTGATCCTTTAGAAGTAGCTTTGACCACTCCACTAGATAAAAAGATGTTTGGATTGTGGCAAAAGCAGTTTGAGTTTGAAGAGGAGTTAAGGGAAGCAATTTGGGCACTTGAGACTAATCCTTTTTGTAGGTATGTCTCTCGCTTCTTAGAATTGCCTGTTAGTACTAATTGGTTGTTGCCATCTATTATACATGCACCAGAAGTGGAGTTAAAGTCCTAGCCGCTTATCTTAAGTATGCATATTTGGGCACTAATAGCACACTTCCAATTATCATATCAAGCGATCTAACAAAAGGGCAAGAAAAGAAACTCCTTAGTGTATTGCAAAAGTATAAGACTGCATTGGGATGGATAGTTGCATATATCAAAGATATTAGTCCTTCTTTCTGTATGGGCAGAATCTTTCTTGAGCAAAGAGCTACCCAAGTCCGTCAAGTGCAGAGACATCTCAATCCACCAATGATGGAGGTGGTGAACAAAGAAGTTATGAAATTGCTAGACGTTGGTGTTATATACCCCATCTCTGATAGCAAATGGATAAGTCCTTTACAGGTACTTCCCAAGAAGTCGGGTGTTATAGTAGTAAAGAATGAGAGAGGTGTAGAAGGGATGACGAGTTTATGTAGACTATCACAAGCTTAACTCGATGAGTAGAAAGGACCATTTTCCATTGCCTTTTATTGATCAAATGTTAGAATGTTTTGTTGGTTGTGCTTATTATTGTTTTCTTGATTGATATTCAGGTTATGTTCAGGTAGCTATCACTCTAAACGATCAGGAGAAGATGCATTTCACATATCCATATAGGACCTTTGTCCGTAGAAGGAGGCCTTTTGGTTTGTGCAATGCCCCTGCTACCTTTCAAAGGTGCATGGCAAGTATTTTTTCTAAGTATCTGGAAAAGATCATTGAAGTATTTATTGATGATTTTACTGTGCATGGGGATTCATTTGAGCAATGCCTTGATCACCTCATTTTAGTTCTTAAACGATGCCTTGAAACTAACCTTGTTCTTAAATTTGAGAAATGTCATTTTATGGTATAACAAGGGATAGTTTTAGGACATGTTATTTCTGCTAAGGGTATTGAGGTCAATGGAGCTAAGATAGACCTAGTTTCTTCTTTGCCTTACCCCGCCTCTGTGCGGAAAGTTCAATCTTTTCTTAGCCATGCAAGGTTTTATTATAGGTTCATTCAAGACTTTTCCAAAGTTGCACAACCATTGTGTAGGCTGCTTTAGAAAGACAAGGAATTCATTTTTTACGATGAGTGCAAGAAGGCGTTTGATTCCTTAAAGGAGAAGTCAGTCATAGCACGTGTTTTACAACCCCTAGATTGGAGTCTGCCATTCAAAATTATGTGTGACATCTCTAACCATGCCATTAGAGTAGTTTTACGCTAGAGAGTGGGGCGGATCCCTCACGTCATTTCTTATGCTTTGAAGACTTTAAAAAATGCCCGAACAAACTACACTACCACAAAAAAGAGCTTCTTGTAGTAGTTTTCACTTTGGATAAGTTTAGGCCTTATTTATTGGGTACTAAATTTATTGTTTATTTTGATCATGCAAATTACAAAGTCAAGGCTCATCCGTTGGATACTCCTACTTCAGGAGTTTGATGTGGAGATCAAGGATAAGAGAGGCTCGGAGAATGGAGTAGCAGACCACTTGAGTAGTCTAGTAGAGTATGATGTTGACAAGGGTCCTATAAATGATGATTTTCTAGATGAACAGCTACATATAGTATAATGGACAGCCCCCTGGTACGCTAATATAGTCCATTTCTTGGTTACTCATCAGTTTCCTGCAGATTTCACCAAGGCACAGAAGGAGAGGATGAAGAGCCAAGCGAAGTTATATGTTTGGGATGATCCTTATCTATGGTAATTTTGTGTGGATCAAGTTATCAGAAGGTGAATAACTTACAATGAATTTGTTTCTATCTTAACATTTTGTCATTCTTATGTATGTTGAGGCCATTTTGGCCTGAAGTGGACATCTCATAAAGTTCTAGAGTATGGATTCTACTAGCCATCTCTATTCCGAAATGCATATGATTTTTATAGAACTTGTGACAACTGTTAGCAAACAGGTACGCTAGGTCCCTGTGGGGAAATACCTCAAGTGCCCATATTCATTAATGAGATTTTTGATGTTTAAGGTATAGACTTCATGGGTTCTTTTCCTTCTTCATTTGGATTTCAATATATTCTGTTTGTTGTTGATTATACGTCAAAATAGGTGCAAGCAAAAGCCACCTGAACTAATGATTCTCAAGTGGTTACAGAGTTTTTGAAATCTAACATCTTCTCTAGGTTTGGGGTCCTACAAGCCATCATTAGTGACAAGGGAACTCATTTTTGCGATCAAACTATAAAGGCTCTCTTAAAGAAATATCAAGTGGTACATCGAGTCTCGACTGCTTATCATCCTCAGATAAGTGACCAGGCTAAGGCTGAGGTGTCCAACCGAGAGATCAAGTCTATTTTAAAGAAGACGGTGAATCTTAACAAAAAGGGTTGCATGTATGGGCCTACATAACTACATGCAAAACTCCAATAGGGATGTCACCTTACAGACTCATCTTTGGGAAGCCCGGCCACCTTCCAGTGGAACTGCAACATAAGTTTTATTGGGCAATCGAGAAATGCAATATGGAGTTAGAAGATTACAGTTACAAGAACTCGAGGAGTTGCAACATGAAGCTTTCGAGAATGACCGAATTTTTAAGGAGAAGACTAAGGGATTCCATGATCACAACATCTCTAGGAAGACATTCGTGGTAGGGCATAAGGTACTTCAATATCATTCCTGCCTCAAACTCTTTCCAAGTAAGTTACGGTCTCGATGGATAGGTCCTTTTTAAGTTACCCAGGTATATCCCTGTGGAGTAGTGGAGATTTGAAGTGCCAAGGCGGGAAAAGAGTTTAAAGTTAATGGACATCAGATTAAATCTTACTTTGATTTCACGTGCAACAAGTGGAGGTGTTGGAGTTTGAAGCTCTGACTTTTGTTGGTTGATTTTAGTTGACAGCGGGTTAAGCTTGTGACCCTAAACAAGCGCTTAATAGGATGCACCCCATTCATATCCTTTGATTTTGATTGTTTTTCTCTTTTTTAAATATCTTTTGATTGTTTTCTTTATGTGTTTTTTTTTGTTTGCTTGTTTTGCTCAAAGGAAAGCAAGAAGGTAGCTCCAAGTTATGCTATTATGCTCTATACTAGGTATTTAATCCCATGGAGTTCTTCTTTTCTCATCCCTTAACTATGTTTTTATTATCTTTGAACATTGAGGACAATGTCCATCATAAGTGTGGGGGTAGGAATAGTTTGATTAAATTGAAAAAATTTGAAAAATTTTGCATTTGTACACTTGAACCGTTGTGTTAAATGTTAAACCAGGTTATTCTATCATAGTAGTTGGACTGAGATTAAGTTGTACTTGAATTTTGATTAGGTAGCTTGAGTAGAAGGTGAATCATATGGAAAAATTGAAGTAGTTGATTGCATAAACTCGGTTAAATATTTGATACTTACGGGATGAGGAAATCTATGAAATTTTGATGGATTTTCATATAAGCACATGTGAGGTTTTGAGCCTGTATGACTACATTTCATAGTCATTTTTATCTTTTTTGTTGTGGGTTATTCGTCCTAAGTAGAGTACCTTCAAAACTTTCATGGAATCAGTTTGAAACTATGAGATGCATGCTTTATGGATATGATTTAAGGCCTTCTTTGTTTTGAACCCTTTAGCTTAAATGACCCACTATGTCATTTTTCCCTTTGCAAACGCCTTTGAGCCTTTTTGACCATGTTTGTTTCGATATTAATCACCTTGCATAAAAACCTAAAAACCCTTTAGCCTTACCCTTTCACAAGTTAAAGAAGTACTAAGTAAGCAGTTTATGTTTATGATTTAGGGACTCTTGATTTATACTATATTCTGAGATGTTTTGAGAGATACTTCTACGTGTATTTATCGATATATGCTACTATTGTTTTCTCTTGTTTTTAGTGCTATTCAAGAAAAAAAAAGAAGAAAAGAAAGGAAAAAAAAAAGAAAGAAAGAAAGAAAGAAAGAAAGAAAGAAAGAGAGACAGAAAAATCAAACAAAGTAGCATTTATTAGTGATGATTAGTTGTAATCTGTTATATTCATTTGTTTATCTCAAAATTGATATTAGGTTATCCCTTTTACTTAATACTTTATGAATACTTGTGAATAACCTCTTTGACCTTTATTACCATACCTTAACCTAAACCCCATTACAACCAAGTAAAAGTTCTTTTTGATCCATGACGGCATGTAATCTATATGGTAGAGAACTGATGAATCTGCAAGCCTATGGTAGTGTAGTCTCGAAGAGGGAACCCTCACATACTTGAGTTATTTGAGTGAACATTGTGAGGAAAGTCCATCTTAGTTTTATTCTTGCTTTTGATCAATTGCATCTTCAGTTGACTTTGTTTATGTGTATTAATGAAAAGTAATTATGATATAAGTAGTAGCTTGATACTTGAGTTTGACGAAATTTAAATGATTGCATACACTTGATTTTCTTTGAAAATGAATTGATAGAATTTCTTGGTTAAGTTTAAATTACTTGAGGACAAGTAATAGTTTAAGTGCAGGGGTATTTAATACAATTGAATTTTATTAAATTTTCATATTCTTTTTAATGTCATTTCAATCTTATTTTATTAATTTAAAACTCAATTTTTGTTATATTGTGTTTAATGACAGGTTTATTTCCTTAGCAAAAATTTTAAGTCAAAGCATGAAAATTTTAAAGGAATTTAAGCAAAAGCCAAAGATTATATTCATTTTTAAAAAATCAGTTGAAAAGAAAGCTGTTAAAACGTAGCTTGCTACGTGTTTAAACTCACCCTTGGTCATTAAAAAAAACAACGAGGACCAGGAGAGAAAGGAGGCTGGTAGAAAATTCGGCAAACATAAGGAGACGAGAGTTTTGGTTGAATTAATAGACGGAACCCTAGGCAAAAACAAGAGGACAAGTGGGGAGGGACGGCTACTTAGGTTGTAGCTTTGGCTTTGAGCTGCATCACTAGGAGAGGCAAGAGACGAGTCAGCTGCACCACCTTAAGAGATTAATTTCAATTAACCACTATTCATACGTAGCTTTTGATTTATAAACTCTTCTGTAGCTTTCCTTTTAGCATTCTTATCATTTGTCTTTTGTTTTTCTTGTCCGAGTCATCGCTTGTCTCTTGTTCGAAGTTGCTTTTGTTTTATTTTTTTTTCTATTATGATATGCTTTGTTCTTATGATAGCCAAACCTTGGTTATTACTTTGCTAGTTTGACCATGTTTTTAATTTCCTTATCCAATCATTAAAAAGTGTTTACTTTCAAATATAAATGATAATTTCAGACTTATTTTTCATTAAGTTTGAAGTTGTTTAGGATTTTATTTCATATAGTTTCAATTATCTATATAGTATTTGGTTCATCTATGGTTAGTAGTTAGTTTCAATGCATGTTTTAAAGTTTTAATTCATTTAAAACTAGTTCTTTTAGGGGTTTGGAGATATTAGAAAGATGAAATGATGAAAATTGTGAGAATGATGTTAAATTTATGCTTAATTAGATGCTTGTTTATCTAGGTTGGTTTCGAACTTAGGTTAAATGTCATGAATTAGGAGTTATCTCTAGGCCTGATCACCCTTAGGTAATTTCCTAATTTCAAGAGCTAAGGTTGAGCGTATGATATGTAATAGTCCATAGCAATTCCCGAAAGTAGCAATAAGCTAGTTAACTTTGTCAAGATACTTAATCAACTAACCTAGGATTCCATACCTTGAGATTACACTTTCAGAGCTTGCGAGTTGGTGGCCTAAGTTAGTCATTCCTTAGTACCTAAAGCGTCTTCACTATTTAATCTAGAGAGCTTGTTCTAGGTTATAGATGGGGACATGGACAATTCTAGAGCTTGTTAGAATTCTCTAATTTAGAGGAACCAAGGGCTTGAGAGCTTATTCTAGCCTATAGTCTATCACCATGACTTGAGTACCTATCATTTCGATTCTAGGATCAATGATTGTCTCGACATCCTAAAGATATCTCGAACCTACTTCATTGCTATTGTTATTCATCTTTTCTAAATTTGTTTAGAGTTTGTCTCTTCATTTGGGTCTTTTGCATTTTAGTTTATCTTGCTTTCATCTATTTATGGTGTTTTATTTTTTCTTTCTTACATCATTTGAAATAACCTTTGCATTCTAACTCTCTGTGGTTTGACCGTAGCTCACCATTACTGCATAGTTTGAGTAGTTAGGAATTTATTATTTGATAGTTTGCAACGAGCTCATTAATAGCTCGTACTAAGCTACCAATAAATGATATACCTAACTAACCTAACAATGTAGCTAGGGTGAGTTAGGGATGAATCATCAAGGAGCTAGGGTGAGCCACTAGCTTTAATGTTGTAAAGGTGTTAATAATGAAATCAAGAAAATAGAGACAAAGCAAAATACGAAAAACTATTGTTGAAAAATTTCGCAAAACTATCAAGCTTGTTTGACGCTCAAAGCTACAAGTATACAAGCTGTAACTTGTTGTAAATAATGGATATCAATCCTACAAGGATTGAGCTTAGGCACCACGTAAAATAAAAATCACTAAACTAACAATAAAAAACCAATTAAGAGGAAGGGAATCGATTTGATAACAAAAGCTTAAGATTAGTAGTCGTACTATCCCTATTTTGCTTCCCTCTTTATTTAATGATCCAATTTTGTTCGACCTGAGACTTTCTAATACTTAATTACCCTCTCTCAGGGCACAATTAACTGTTTCTAGTCAAATAGATTAGGATTAATTATGCTATCTTTAGAATTACTAACTTTTCCTAACCATTCAACTAGATATTAAGCAATCATATAGGTAACTTCAAAAAATAGCCAAGATCTCTCTTTAGCTACTTGCAAAAACTAGAATATGTATAGGTCTATTAGAGGCCAAATCTTGTTGCATTACCCAACAAAAATGCCCAGCTCACCCTAAAGATCTATTGGAAGATTTAAGCACAAATTATAACACAAACATCCATTCATTGAATAAAAAGAAAAAGAGTTTCACAAAATAGTTCAAGAACAACTCCTACAAAGTTGTTAGCTACTTATAATAATAATAAATCCATCAATAATCATGGTTCCCATACAAATAAGTAGTTAAGAGGGAGAAGAATAAATTAGATGAGCCTTGAAGCTCTTCTCTTCACTTCTAAAATGCTGCAAAATCTGGGTGTTTAGGTGTTTTGATGATTTGTAAGTTTGATTGAGTTGCCTCCTTTGAACAACTTCTTACAACTTTGAACACACTCCACTGTTTTGGTCATAACTCCCTCTTTGGACCTCCGATTGACTTGAAATTTAAAGTGCAGACTTCTAACATCTTTATCTTCCTCTCTAAAAATTTTCAAGACCATATGAGCTTTAGATCTTTCCCTTGTTAGCAATTAACATCATCTACAAAATGTCCAAGTCAAAAATCTTGATACCTATAAAATCAACTAACAAAGTACATCCAACTATCCCTCAAATAATCTCAAAATCAACCCTTAAACACTAGAAAAAATAATGAAAAACTTAAACACTTCAAAGATCATGAAAAGATGTAAAAATGAAAAAAATAAAATAAAATAAAGTTAAAACACTTAAAGAAATACTTAAAACACATAAAAACATCCTAGCAATATAACCTAAAACCACACTTATCAACATCCCCACACTTAAAATATTCCTTATACTGAAGCAAAATGAAACACAACTAATCCATATTATAAATTCATCTTTACAAGGACTAAGATCATGCAATCTTTCAAACTTTAGCCAACTTAAATGTCAAGCTACTACACAGATCATGACTAATTTTTCATTGGCATATATAAACAACCTTAACTTATGACACTATCGTTTAAAGGAAAGCATAGCCCTAAAATGGATCGTCCTCATAGAATTCACTCATTTCAATCAAATGTTTAAAGGTTAGTGTTTCACTCAAAAATCGCAATAGGAAAGCACACTACTATAGGCTTCCAACTACACCAATTCTTCTCCACCATTATTACAAGAACAAATAAATCAAAAGAACTTTGAGAAAGGTTGTAATGAGGCTAAGGTTAAAGTGGGT
The DNA here is from genome assembly GCA_028565735.1 of Pinacopodium congolense. Classification (NCBI taxonomy): domain Eukaryota; kingdom Viridiplantae; phylum Streptophyta; class Magnoliopsida; order Malpighiales; family Erythroxylaceae; genus Pinacopodium; species Pinacopodium congolense. Next base: position 7,776 of record JAOXYD010161104.1, on the reverse strand, counting down.
TAATAAGTTTTAAAGGGTTTATCAAAATCATTCATAGAATACTAATTATGCAAAAGGACATAAAATAAAAGGCTTAAAGTGTTCGTCACAATCATTCATAGAATACTAAGTATGCAAAGGGACACAAAATGACTTCTAAGACATGCAAATGGACAAAATTAATTGCTCAACACTTATTTTTTCTACAAATTGTTATTCTTTTCTTTTCTTTTCTTTTTCTTCTTCTTTTTTTCTTTTGACTTTTGTTTTTTTTTTCTTTTTGTTCTTTTTGATTTTTTTAAGAACAATAAGGAAACAATAAACAAATAGTAGCTAAATGCATTGTGCTCCAAAGAGTAGAAGTACTAGAAACTACTCAAAACATCTCAGAAAAAACAATGTAGCCAAAATCCCAAACTAATGGAACTTAGTACTCTTTTAAACTTATAATTGGGTAACCTAATAGGGTTTGAGGGTTTAAAAATGAGGTATTTTCTTTAAAAAAAAAAATTCAAAGGCTCAAAGGGGTTTTCAAGGAACAATGACATAGCTTGGTCATTTAAGCTAAAGGTTAAAAGAAACAGGGCCTTAATCACTTCTATTTAGCATGGATGTAGTATATTCAAATTGGTTCAAAGAAAGTTCTAGAGGTAACCACCTACGAGAGTGTCACACCCTCAAGGAATGAAATGACTTTAGAATAGAGTCATATAGGCTCAACTCCTCTCTTAGGCTTAATTGAAGATCAATCATGTTTTTCTAAATCACCTAATAACTCCAACATTTAATTCTAGGTAAGCCTATGTAACCAACTACTTCAATCAATCTGTATGATTCACCTTCTATCCAAGTGGCCTAATTCAACTTTAAGCATACATCTCAATCCCATTGCTATTACTATCACAGAATTTCGTGGCAACACATCATTACAAAGGCTTAAACACGGGGAAAATGTCATACAAACACAAAAAACTAGTACTAAAAACCTATCATGTATCCTAAATGACATGAAAAAAAGCAAACACAACAAAATTTATTTCCCTACAATTAAAGGACATGTTGTCCTCAATGTGTGAAGATAATAATAAAAACAAAGAACACAAATATAGAATTATAAAATAACCAAATTTACAAAGCAAAAAAGCACATGAAAAACAAATAAAAGAAATAAACAATAACTAAAGGGAGGGCAAGAAATCTTATAGAGAGGGTAAGGCCAATGATGTTATGAATCGCAAGTTCCTTCCTTCATTCTATGGAAAAGAAAACCTTTTTCTTCTCTTCCTTTTGTCCTTTGTTAAGCTATAATCCATAACAAAACTTTTAGCAATCATCAAGGCACCAAAACATCTAGAGATCAAAAGTGAAATAAGCTAAGATAAAATAAACTCAAAAGAAAATCAAATACGATAAAGTCAAAGTAAAACTACGCTAAATAAAAACACAAGAAAATTAAAAAAAAAGCTAATTTAAGGTTGTTAGCTTGACCCTTCACATATCAACATTATCCATTCTGAAATGGATGTTTGAGCCCCACAAGAAGCATGCTCAAATTGCTTGAGTAACCTAGAGCGACTTCCCTTGATGTAGGCTTGCAATTAGCACGATGCTCCAAAACTTTTGGGGAGTGGAATCGAACTGGTTTATCATTAAACTCCAATGTCCACTCTCCTTTCTGAACATCTCCTTTCTCCCAAGATGATCGTTGTAGTGATGTAAGCGATAAATGGGGAGGCTCGTCATCCTGGTCGACACTTTAAAGCTTCAACTTGCTTGGCCATAACTAGTTCTCCAAGTTAGCAATATGTTGCTTTTCATCTTACTTTTTCTCTTTCTCTTGGCTCACCTCTTTTGAGCTTTCAACCTTATTTATTATGTCCTATTCTTCCTTTCTCATGACAACTGTGATGGCCGTTAACTACTCCCTTAGATTTGCTTCTGTATGGCTTGATAGGCTACTTGCTTTGCTTAAAGACAAAGCATTAGCACATTGACCTACCTATATTTATAGATTTTGGATAGATGAGGCATTATTCTTAGTGATTTGATCAAACTTGGCCTCCATCCGCTTTTGATTATCCTCTTGGCTTGCTAAATTAGAGCTCAAAATGTCCATCATCTTATTTATCTTTCTCTTCAAAGATCCAAGGTGATGTTGTTGAAATTTAAGAGGTCCTTATGCGTGAACTTATCCACTTGAATAGTTAGGATTCCACAAAAAATGTGGGTGGTTTCTCCACACATAATTGAAAATTTTGAAACAAAGATTGCTACCTCTATGCTGTCGGCTTAAATAATTGACTTATTCTATACCACTGGCTCCCAAAAAGAAGCATTCAATTGTGTCATGGCAATTCTACCCACATAATTCACATTGAAATTCCACAGTTCTAATAAAAGAGGAAGATGTACTTCGTAAGTTGCTTAATTTTTAGTAAGCATTGAAATTTGTTCATGAAGAGCTATCACCAAGTCAAACAGAATCATCACTAAACTAATAATAAAAAACCAATTGAGATGAGGTTCAGGAATTGGATAACCAAAGCCTAAGATTATGACTCATTCTATCCCTATTTTGCTTCCCTCTTTACAAAATAATCCAATTTTGTTCGACCTAAGACTTTCTAATACTTAGTTACCCTCACTCAAGGTGGAATTAACTGTCCCTACTCAAATAGATTAGGAATAATTATGGTATCTCTAGACTTTCTATCTTTCCTAACTATTTAACTAGATATTAAGAAATCTTATAGGTAATTTCAACAAATAGCCAAGATCTCTCTTCAACATCATGCAAAAACCTGAATATGTATAGCTATATTGGAAGCCAACTCTTAACTCTGATTATACGACCCAACATTAATGCGCAGCTCACCCTCTCAGTTTATAGCAATATTTAAGCTCAATACATATCACAAACATCCATTCATTGAATTAAAGACACAAGAGTTCTACAAAATAGTTCAAGAACAACTCTTACAAATTGTGTAACTACTCATAACAATAATAAATCCATCAACAATCATGTTTCCCATACAAACAAGTAGTTAAGAGGGAGAAGACTAAAGTAGACAAATCCTTAAAGATCTTCTTTTCACTTCTAGAATGTTGTGGGTGTTGATGTGTCCTGATGATTTCCATGGTTGATCAAGTTGCCTCCTTTGGGCAGCCAACAAAACATCTTCCTAGCTTCTTTTTGGATGTTGTCTTATGAATGTTTGAGGCATAGATGGTTAAGAAAACTTATATATTCCAAAAATAGGGTTGCAACACTTAAATTCCTACAATTGACCTGTCTAAGAGTCAGCTCTACTGTCAGCCTCGTGGCCTGTCACAATCGTGATAGAGAGTGGTCATCCAAAATGGGTCACGATCGTGACCAACTTCCTGTAGCTTTGAACACACTCCACTGCTTTGCCTATAACTCCCTCTCTAGACCGATAGGGATGAATTATATGATATTTTCATATGTATTTCAATATCAATTCAACTCTATTTTATTTCCTAGAAGCGCATTTTGTGTTAATATTATGTATTGATGTAGATTTAATTATTAGACACAAATTTATATAGAAAAGAAGAATATTGGAAATCATTTGAAGGAAATAAGAGGAGTCTTGTAATTTAATTAAGAGAACAAATGTTGGTCTTGCATTTAGAAGCTCCAAACCGACATCAAACTTGAAGAGAAATTGTAATAGCTCATCATCTACATATCTCACACTTTCAAGGAACAGTGGAGGGCTGGAATTTAATTGGGAATTAAAAAAAAGACCTAGAAGAGGAGTGGACGACTAGATAACAAAAATGACAATAAGAAATAGAATTGAGGGGGAGAGTTGATGGCTACACACAAGAAAACACAAAACAAAGAGGAACAGAGGAGAAATCGTGAGGCTTGGCATAGGACGTGAGGAGCTAATCTGTGTTGTGGGCGTTTTTTGTCTTCTTCTCCACTTGGCAACTGTGGTTGACGACTAGTCTCATAAGATAGAGAAAAGAGTAGTAATTTGAAGCTTTGGCTTAGGAGATGGAAGATTGCACATAGAAACAAAAAGAACAAATGATGAAGACCTATTTAATGGTGAAGCCGAATGCATTAAAGCATGGAGAGAGGCTTTCCCCCTTTAGTCAATAATTACGGCTCACTCTTTGTTTTTTTTACTTTGTTATTTTAAATTCTGCATTTGACCATAGCTTGATTTATTGTCCACAATTGAATTGTTCCACATCTATAGTGTACAAATATTGATAGTTTAGTCGAGTTTTGTGCTTTCTCATGCATGTTCGAATCTTAAGCTTCTTTTAGTCATGTGTTCTACTTTGTTAAACCATGTATTTCCAAAAACTTTTGAGTAACTTTTTATTTTCAAAGATTCAATGATAATATTTCAGAACTTATCTTGATTAAGTATTAGGTTATTTAAAGTTTTATTTCATAGAGTTTCATTTATCCATAGAATGTTTGGTTCAACTATGATTAGTAGTTAGTTTTTATACATGTTCTTAAGCTTTAATTCATTAAAATTTCAGTTTTTGTTTAATTTTTATAATCTGAAATTTTTATTTAAAATGCTAAATTAAGTCTTAGTTTATTAGTTAAAATAATTTAAGTTCCAGTTAGATAAAGTATTGAATGTTGACTTCCTTCTTTAATGTTAATTTTCCAGCTTTTATCTTACTTGTTTAGGCTTTAGATTCTAATATTTTTCATATTGATTTTGATTAAATTTTAGATTGGGTGAAGAATTATTCCATGGTGTTTTGTTTATTCTTCGTGTCCTTTGTTCGTTGATGCTTGGTAACTAAACATTTATGCTTGTTTTTAGGTCTTAATTAAGGTAATTTTATTTTTTATTGAAGTAATAGGTGATGAAATTTTTGGTTAGAATATTAATTTGAGCTTTGTTAAATTAGGTTCTAGCTAATTAATTAATATTTTAGTTAACTTAAGTATGAGTTAGTTTAAGTGTTCGATTGTGTTTTTCATTAAGTGTTTTAAATTTTTAGCTTTTCATTTATTTAGTTAAGTATGATTTATGTTCATTTAATCTTTGTTTTAGGTAGCTTAATCATGTGTGGCTAGTCTTCTTAGGGGCGTGGAGATATTAAAAGGATGAAGGGATGAAAAGTGTGAGAATGGAGTTGAAGTTTGCTTAATTTGGTGCTTGTTTATCTAGGTTGATTTGGGACTTAGGTTAAATGTCATGAATTAGGAGTTATCTCTAGGCTTGATCACCCTTTAGGTAATTTCCTTATAAAAAAGCTAGGGTTGAGTGCATGATATGTAATAGTCCATAGAAATTCCTAAAACTGATTATAGGTTAGTTGAATTTGTTAGGATTCTTAATCAACTAACCTTGGGTCTCATATCTTTAGGTTACACCATCCGATCTTATGAGTAGGTGGCCTAAGTTAGTTATTCCTTAGTATCTAAAGCGTCTTCACTATTAAATCTAGAGAGCTTGCTCTAGGTTATAGATAGGGATATGGGCATTTCTAGAGCTTGTTAGATTTGTCTAATTTAGAGGAACTGAAGGCTTAAGAGCTTATTTGATCCTATAAGCTAACACCATGACTAGAGTATCTCTTATTCATATTCAAAGATCAATGATCATGCCAAAATCTTATAGATATCTCTAACCCACTTCTTTGATATCGTTATTAGTCTTGTCTAAATTCACTTTTTGTTTGTTTGTTTGTTAGAGTTCATGGAATCTTAGCTCATTTCTTGTTTCACTTTAATCTTTTCAGGGTATTTTATTTTTTTTCTTTTTCTTACAACATTTTAAATAACATCTGCATCTCGATTCTCTGTTGTTCGACCCTAATTCACAATTACTGCATATTTTGGGTAGTTAGGAATTTGTTATTTGATAGCTTACAACTAGCTCATCAAATTTTTGGCGCCTTTGCTGGGTAGTTGGGATAAGTTATTTGTTTTTTCTTATGTTTTCTTTCCTCTTCTTTTTTCCACTTTTTTCATCTTTGATCTATATTTCCTTATGTTTCATAGCTTTTCAAGTAATTACTTATTTTCAGCATTTTTTTATTCTGATCCTTCTTGCATTACTTTTCATGATGATGAGTTTGAGTTGACTTCTATCTCTACGTTGGCATAAAAAGTAAGAAATCTCACATCCTTAGTCGAGCAAGTAGTGATAGATCTGATTAACACTAAGGCATGTGATTTTTATTCGTATTCAGGCCATTCTATCGATATGTGACCTTCCTTGCAAGATAAGTAGTTGTTTCATGGATTTGGTGTTTTCTGAGAGTTCCAACAAGACTGGTACGATCCTTACACTCTGAGTTACCATTAGAAGTGGGAGTATCAAACTTATTTTTCAAATGGGAGCCACTAACATGGATTCGATTGTCTACCACCATGCTATCAAGATCATCCAAATTCCTCACCTACACCTTCAACTCCAACATCACCTTCACAAGTTGATGGGATGTCATTGAAGGCGATAATAGAGAGATTTGATATAATCACTATTCACTTCCAACACGAAATGAGGAGTGGATTCAAGGACTCGGAACATTAAGTAAGCCAATTGGCTGAATTGATTGGAAATTTAGAAGAATAAGAATCTTCCATCACACTTAGCCAACAAGAGGAAGACCATGGCGAGGTGGTATGTGATCTTTCACCAGAGGGTGGAGCATAATAAAACCTAGGGGAGACAATTGAGGAAATGAACATGTTATTAGATGAGATAGAGAATCCCACACCTCTTGAGATCTGTATTACGTCATTTAGTATTACTAACTGTATTTTTAGTTCTTTTTTCACATGTTGAATCCCAAGGAAGAAGAAGATGAGAAGAAGAGCAACCAAGAGAAGCAAGAGGATCAGGAAAGGGAGGAGTTAAAGCCAATTGAATGCTTGAAGGCATTATCCTAAGCAAGCTAATGTTTAATGGTGATAAACATGATGATGATCCTCCACACTCATTGCTTTTACCAATGTGCAAGTCCTCATAGAAGAAAGGCGATGCCCAAAGAGGATAGTGGATATTGAAATATGATGGTGAGACAAAGAAGTTCCACTCCTCAGAAATTGTGAGGCATCATACTGATTATGACCCTACTTTAAAAGAGGTTGCTCCAGACTCATCTCTGAATCTTAGCATGCTTCCTATTGGGCTAAAAAATCCTTTCGACAATGGATGATATTATATAAAAAGAGTCAAGCTGATGACTTAAAATAGCACTTGATGGGAGGTACCCCATTCTTATCCTTTGGCTTGATTGCCTTTCTCTTTTATAAATATCTTTTGGTCATTTTCTTTGTGTGTTTGACTTGTTTTCATTGGTTTGTTTTGTCTATAGTAAAAGCAAGAAGGTAGCTCCAAGTTATACTATTACGCTCAATATAACCTTTTTAATCCAAGGGATTATTTCTATTCTCAACCCCTTACCTATGTTTTTATTGTCTTCAAACATTGAGGAAAATGTCCATTATAAGTGTGGGGGTGTGCCAGTTTGAATTGAAATTAAAAAAAAAAAACCTTTTGCATTTGTGTACTTGAATTGTTTTGATGAATATTAAACCATGTTATTCTATCATAGTAATTGGAATGAGATTAAGTTACATGCTTTAATTTTGTTTAGGTAGTTTGAGTAGAAGGTTAATCATATGGAATAATTAAAGTAGTTGATTGCATAAACTCAGTCAAGCATTTCAAATTTGCATGATGAGGCATGTTGGAGATTGTTGAACCAAGGTGGTTCTAATCATGTGTTTTGATGATGACAAAACATTATTCTTACTAATGTTTAAGTCTTTGA
>JAOXYD010161083.1:0-10269 GCA_028565735.1 Pinacopodium congolense | reverse complement strand
CTTATTATATTTGATATTTTTTAAAATTTCAAATTTAAAATTTTAAGTTTAAAAATAAAAATTTAAAATTAATAAAACAATAATTATAGTATACCGACAGTTAAACCGAGAGGGTTAAACCGTAACCATCGATTTTTAAACCGTAACTTAAACCGTAAACTGACGGTTAGATTAAGGTTTATAGATTTTTATAAACCGTAACCGGTGGTTTATTAACTGTGGTCAGGCCTATCCACGTATAAGGTTTTGTCACTTGCATCAATAAGAAATTAACAAAGTTTATCTTTTAATCTTATTTGAACGAACTTTAACTGATTAGTCACTAAATTAAAAATTTTAAGAGTTATATACTAAAGTTAAAAAAATCTTAAAAGAATGATCACTATATTTAAAACTTTTAAAGTGTCAGGGTCAATAAAAAATTAATAGTCTATCCTTTGACTTGAGTTGAATAAATTTTAAAAGATTGACCATTAAATTAAAAACTTTAAAAAATTAAAACTAAAATAAAATACCTCAAAAGATTAGTTACTAATAAATTTATTATCCTTAAATTAAACTTAAAGAGATAATGTTTGATGGATGGTTGTTGCTATATCTATGTTTGCTTTACAGATAGTGTGAGTTGAAATTCAGTGGGATAGTTTTGTCCTAGAAATGTTCTCTACGATCATTTTACTGTTTCATTTATGAGAACTTACAAGATCTAGATCTTTTTAAGGGACACCGGTGGTGAAATTCAATGAAAGAAATAACCTTTTTTCTTTTGAAAACTCACTTGCTAACATAATTGGTATAAGTACACATTCTCAATTTCATAGTAAACAAAGACTTTTAAAAAAACTTGAGATCTATTTAAAATAACATAACTATTATTTTATAAATTAATATTAAATAAACACAGAAGTACTTTAATTATAGTAGAATGCTCTTATTGAATTAAAACGTTGATTTTATACAAAAATTAAATGTGATGTTATTTTAGAATAATTTTAATAAAAATAATAAACTTTTTCCTCTACTAAATTTAATGCATGTTTGTTTATGTTTTTTACTTTTGATTGTTTGTTTTTGTTTTTTTTTTAACACGGAAAAATAGTATAAAAACTCAAAAAAATAACACAAAAATATAATACAAAAATTATAAAAAAGTACAAAAATTATAAAAATACAACAATAGAAATAGAAAATAGGCTTGTTTGTTTCTATTTCTATTTTTTTAAACATGAAAACTGAAAAAATAAAAATTCAAAAAATAACACATAAATACAATATAAAAACTAAAAAATAACACAAAATAAAATTCTATAAAAACTAATAAAATACATAAAAAATAAAAATAAAAATAAAAAACTGAATCAAATAAATATTGCGGAGGATTTAGTTTGTTTTTTTTAAATACTTCTCCACAAATTTTTTTGTTAGTTTATGAGCCGTTTGATTGAATTTTTTTATTGTAATTTTTGGTTATAATTGTTTTATTTTTTAATTAAATTTTGTGTATCTTTATAAATTTTTGTGTTATCTATCTCAATTTCTGTAATGTATTAATATATATATATTTATTTATTTCTGTGATATTCTTTTTTGATTTTTATGTTTAAAAAATTTAAAAACCAAATTTAAATATGAATAAAACAGGCCTTAGTTTGTTTTTTTTAAATGTATCTCAGCTAATATTTTTGTCTGGCTCTGTCCGTAGTATTGAATGGAATGTCCCCTTTCGTTCTCTCCTACTTTATCAAATTGAAATGTTTTTATTCTAATAACTATGGGTTATGCATCGTACAATATCATCTGTCTAGTTCCTAATAGTAAGTAAATGTGAAGGTATATTAGAACATTGGCAACAAATATGTAATTTACAACTTTTGCATGGGTCGTAGTGGATATCCTTATCAGTTTTGACACGTCATATTGGTGCTTGTAATTTTCTTATTTTAAACATTTCTCTGCAGCTATTTTTCTAGGGGAAGGAATAACAAGTCCAAGGTTTTCGCTTTCAAGGATTATTTCCAAAAATATCTAAAATATCTCCCGCATTAAATATCTACAAGTGTTGATGCTTTTCTGTGAATTTCGAAACAGTGGATATCAATCGTTTTCAGTAAAATACCGAATGACTAAGTGGACAATACAAGTAACCTGGAAGATATTTTCCTACACTAATTTCTGTGACCTAAATTTTTTTCATCTAATTGGCTAGATATTTTTAAGATTTAAAGTAATTTTTTCCAGCAGACGGTATATTTTATTAATCTACTCCACTAAATATATTAAATTAGCATTTCATGTAGTTGAATGAGTTAAATTTAAATTCCCAGATATAAAAATTAATATCTTGATTCTTTCTGGCACAATAATATCATAACAGTATAAACAACCTTTATTTGATATTGCGTGTGAATTAGGTGAAAATGAATTTGGGGCAACAAAGTATGAATTGACAATGTCATTATCTCCAAATGAGAAGAGTTTGGGATTTGAAGGGTGAGGGATGGGCTCATGAGCATATGCATGGCCACGAGACGAGACTCCGAAAAAGAAAGTAGAGAGTACTTCCCCATCCAAAGCACAAATGACAAAGTGACAGTACCCTATCGTGTGTGAGAATGAGTGGAGATTTTGTGGTCTTTGAAGTTGGATAACCACTGACAGACAAAGAGCTTTTATGGGATTGCAGATTTCATGACACGTGTGCTTAGGCTTTTTACTATCTTTGATTTTTTTCAAAAAAAAAAAAAAAAGCCCACCTTGAAATAGGAGTGTACAGTACATGCATGGAATGGAACTGTAGTGTCTTCAGGATCGCACGTCCTTTCAACACCATTCTTCTTTCCTTGTCATTGCACATTCACTCCAAAAATGCCAATGGCTTTGAGAAGTGCAAACTTATATCTCATCATTAAAAAAATTGATCAATTGTTATTTTTTAAAATAGGAAGTCATCTTCTTGGATATATGATTCATATCTTATGGTTTTTTTTTTTTATTTTATTTCTTGAAATTTTAAGACTATTGAATAACTTAGAAAATACCAATGACTTTCGAATAAAGAGAAGGGTAAATTATAAAAAAAATATGAATTTTAACAAAATTTTCAATTCTAATCGGAATAATTTTTTTATTACGGTTAGAATTGCAAATTTTATTAAAATTCATGAATTTTTTTATAAATTGCTTAAAGAGAATCATTAATGGCAATGACGGAGAGAAATATAGTCTTATCTATTGTAATAAAAATCTGCAAATTTTGATTAAAAGAGGAAATTATTCTTTTAAAATGTAACATTAATTTCTTGTTATTTATTCCTTTTTCATTTCATTTATTAAAGTTTAAAAACTATCCAAAAAATATTTATGTTTAGCTGTTGATTTCAAGAAAGCTCATTATATCAATTATTATTAAGTATTTTTAATAGACAATAACTTGCATATCCAATAAATATTACATAATTAAAACAGTATTATAAGTCTTACATAATTAGAACACTACCGTTTACATAAAGGAAAAAAGAACTCCACGATTTCAATTCATGTTAATTGAATTATTTAAGATTTCGTTTAATATGAAATCACGTTTGGCAGGTATTATTTTCCATCATTTAAATGACATCATTTTATTTATATGAACTTGTTAGATGTGAAAACTACCACATGTGTTAATTAGATTGAATATGAAGCCATTTAATCTCTTTTATTAAAAGTAATTAATGAAAATTCATGTTATAAAGTTTTTAAAATCAATAATTAAATACAAGACATGGTTTGATAATTTTTATAAATTTAAAGGTAAAATAAAAATTTTAAAATTGCAAGAAACCATAATGCATTTAACCTAAGATATATTTAATTTGGTGTATAAATTATTATATATTGTATGAATGAAAATTACTTTGCATTCAGGTTTGTTCTCTTAATAGCAGTTGATATAGGCTATTCATTAAACCTGTAAGTATATAAGGTCAATTGTAATACGAATAAGATCGATTCTACAATGATAAGGTTTTATTATTATTTAATTAATTTTTTATTACTAGTCAAACAATTAAAGAAAAATAGAATTACATAATTAAAAGAATACCGATTAAAGCAATGCGATTAATAAAGAAATCAATTAAACAAAGCGTTGGTGTTCAGGATTCACCTAACTAAATTAATCATTGATATCAATATTAGTTTATAATTTCTTGATTGCAATTACTCCAATATTATCTTAGAACTTTTTCAAGGCATTAAGTTGTACTGAACTAAGAATTAATCAATTCTCATAGGTTAATAACTTAATTATATCGTTTAAGTAACAATTAACGCATAATAATCAAATTAATATATTTCTTTATCAAATTAGTTATCTTTAATTTCCTAGATCAAGGTTTATATTTTTCTTTTAGTCTCCATATAAACTTTAATATGAAAATTATACAATGGTCAGGCATATAAATCATAATAAGTGCAAGGAAACTAAATCAAGAAAAATAATTGGAAATTCAATTGATCAAAGGAAACTAATATCAACAATCAAAGGTCTCTTTCAACTAAGTTGCTCAATTGAGTTGCATCTCTAACCTTAGTTGAAGATTTAGTTACTCCTAGTAAAAATTAAAAATACAATAATAATTGAAATCCTAAGTATAAATAATAAGAAAAGAAAAGAAAAGCTCTTGAATTCTTAAGATGATCTCCTCGTTCAAACTTGAATTCTTCCTTTTCTTTTTATAAAAAATTATCTATATGTAAAACTATTCTAATCTTTTTCCTATCTCTCTTTTAAGTCTCCTTATCTCTCTTTCTAACTCATGATCTCCCGCTCCAATCCCTAGCGCATTGAATTAAACACCCTTCATAAATGAAAGTTTTTGCTTCAATAGAAATCTTCAAGATAATCTCTTAATATCCTTTTTACTTCCAAACTCTCTTTAAGAGTCTTGAGTCCTTTAGTCTTCCAAATTCCTTCAAAATAATAAATATTATTTTTTAAAATCAATAAAAAAGAATCTTATATATCAAATCATTGTACATTTCAATTTTAATTAGGGATTTTGCATGTAGAACAAATATAAGTGGCCGTTAACTATATATATAGCTAATCATATATATATTGAAGTATGTAATACAATAAACGTATTATAATAAACAGTAGATAGAATATCATCACCCATTTTTTACTAAAAATTTGAAAAGAACCTCAGAAACAGAAGAAATGGAGGAAGAAACAAATGTAGAAGTAGAAACAATTTAGCAAAATAAAATAAAATAACTACTAAAAACAATAAAAATATAGCTAAATCTTAACAAATTGTCACCCAATATAAGTGTAGAATCACATATATCAGTATTTTGGTATGGGTTATGGAACATGAATATTGAAACAAGTAGTTTTAAATTTATATTATTGTTGGACCAAGTGAGGTTAAAGCTCATAGTATTGATGATAACAGAACATATTATTACTAATGAATTTATTTTAATGATATTACTAGCTTCATTATAATGAAATCAAGTAATATGTAAAACATCAAGTTTAATAGAAGGATAATAAGTAAAGGAACTAATTGAATGGATTAAGCAATCAAATGATGAACAAAACGAAGCATGTATGTAATTTAAGTGAGCTTCAAGGCAATTAAGTCAAATGGACAAAGAAAAAGAAAGATGATAGTTTTTTCATATATAAAAAAATTATTGTAATCTTTTTGGTAATCTTATCTTAGTCATTTTAATGACCTAGGAGCTCAAAAACATTTGCAAGTATTTCATTGTTTGTATAATTCACAAATATTTTCATAATTAATGATAATGTATGAATGACATAGATTTATTGATGTATTACTTTTTACCTCTACCCATTTTCAAGTTATTTTGGTCTCCTATTGAGCTTTTTTATAAAGTTATAGGTAAATATTATGTTTTGGTGATCAAGTTTGTATGAAGGAGCAATTAAAAAAGGACAAAAATTAAATGCAAACTCATAATGATGTTGTTATTATTTGTATGTGAACCACTATTATGGTGCAGAGAAGAAAAGAGAATGCCTCATTATTCTCCCTAGATACCGCCATTTGGGTCCAAAGAAAGGTAGTGTAATAATATTGCTATAAAACAACATTGTTATTTTGGAAGTTAAGTGCCATTGTGGTCCTCGAAAACTTTAAGTTAGAAGGAAAATCTTAGACTAATTAGACGCTATTAAGGATAAATAAGAGAAAAAGATAAGTTTGTCTTGAGATAAGAGGATATCATTTTTATTAGTTTTCTTTTTCTCTACTTCTTGAATGCTTTTATGTTGTATTTATTTTATGGATGAATTAAGTTTATTCATTATTTAGATAGAAAACCTTTTGGATTTGATTGTATAGGAATGACCTTTACTTTTAATTCAAGAAATTTATTTTTTTAGTAAATTATTTATATTTACTATACATAAGTAGATTTTATTATTAAAGAAAATACTTCGTTTTAGTAGGTAAATTTTGTTTAATATAAGAAAAATCTAAGAGAGTTTTGAAACTAAATAACTTGGTCCCATTGAGTTCTTATTCTTCTTAACATAACTCTAGTTAATCCATTTAGTTACTTAGTGTGGTAACCTAGTGTTAATTTAATATTTAATTTCATAATTAATTGTTTATTAGGTTAAATGATTCAAAGGTTTGGACTAATATTCTTTAAAATTTTTGTAGGAATGCTACTCGACTTGCTTAGATACTACATAACAATATGTGTACTTACTGAAGTTGTAAGGTATAAAAATTAGTTGTTTTAGATTTAAAACTCATATGATTAAATTTTAGGCATAGTTATCAGTGATTATTAGTGATATTAAGAGAACATAGGACTATAATTTTAATCATTGTTATTTTATTTTATTATTTTGTTTATTTTATTATAATTAAAGTTTTGATTTTCATACCTTGTTATTTCTTTATTACCATTGTTAATCAAATAATTGGTCGATGTATAATTATGAGTGAGAATAAGAAAATCACTAAATATATTTGGCATCAAATTTGATAACTCATTTAGAGAGAATAGGCAGTCATATCTATTAAAGAAAGGTGGTTCCAATCATATGTTTTGATGATTACAAAATATTAGTATTATTAATGTTTAAGTTTTTAATGCATTTATAATATAAGTTAATATTTAAAGTGTAAGAATTTAATTGTGGAGCTAAGGTAGAAGAGCTCAAGCATTGAATGATCAAGAATGGATAAGGATTAAAGATCAATTGATGATCAAAAGTGAAGATCAAGAGAATGAAGATCAAGTTTGGATAGGTTTAGGAAAAAGGTTTAAGGTGTAAGTGTCTTAAACTTGATTATTAATCAATGCTTAAAAATGGCTCTTACTTTTGCATGATACATTTTTATATAAGTATATAAGAGTTGAATTGTGGTTTTAGTAATCAATTGGATTTGATTATGACATCTGCCATATTAGAAATTAAATTAGAAAATGTTGTATATTTAAGTTGAAATGTGTTAAATTGATTTAATGTATATTTGTTGATATGCTTTAGTGAATTGAAATGTTAATTGAGTGTTGATCATATGTGTTTGAATTTGTTTGTGTTATAATGACAATGTGAATTAATGGTTTATGAAATTGTTTGAAAAGTTTTAAAGTTGTTTAAGAATGAAAAGTTTTCATAATCAAGACAATTCTTATTTTTGTGTTAATTGACATGTTTTGATGATTCAAATAGCCTTGAATTATATTTTAAATTTTGTTTAAAGTCTTTATTAATGTTAGGAAATTGTTTAGAAAGGTTTAGATCTTATTTGGTTCATTTTTTCATGTTTTCTAGAGGCAAAACAGTGGGTTATTCATCCTTAAAAGACTAATGGACTTCTCAATCAAGCTCTAAGAGCATTAAATTAATTTATGGTAATCTTAATTCCATGACCTAATTATCCTATTTTAATTAAGATTACCATAAATTGATCCAACACCTAACTCTTTGAATTTGATTAACCTATTGAAATCTAAAGTCTTAGTTAGACTTATTATTGGTGAAATTCTTGATTTATTAACTTGTATTAGATTAAATATTAGTTTATTTATTTTTATAATTTTATAATTTAAATATTTTTAAATGATTAAACACTAGTTGACCTAATACTTATAATCAAATCTATGTGGAGACAAAATTTAGTTTTTACTGTTTTATACTACTTGTTGACGAGTGCACTTGTGTATAGGTCTTAGGTTAAGAAACTAACATATAAGTTTTTTCCACCATTGATGAAGATTTATCTTAGTAATATTAGAAATAATTACTTTATATTTTTATATCAATTTAATTTAATTTAATGTTTATGTTTAGTTTCTATTTTATTTAAATTTTAATTTATAAATTTGGTTAGACAGCTAATAAAATGGCCTCGTAACATTACTAATGATAAGATTACTAGTAGCACAATTACCAAGTAGTTTTAGTCGATGAATTGGATGGCTTCCAATAATTATTAAAGCAATACCTATAACTTAGAATGGATACATCATCTAGATTTCTTTAGGAGTAATTAAGCTTCCTTTAAACTACCTTTAATGGGTTATTATCAATAGTAATAAGAAAAGGAGTTGAGATTAGAAGGGCTAATAATTGAATGTATCTAAGTTTTAAACTTCATACAAAATTATAAAATCTTCTATCCATAACTTGGAGATCCAAATTAGGTAGCTGGTTAATTACATAATAAGAGTAAGGGAGCTTTCCTAATACAATAGAAGTGAATCCAAGGGAGTAAAAGAAAACAAATATAATTATAAGTGGAAAGGAGTTGACAAGTGAGCTGAATGTGAGAATGAAAAGGTTGTTGATGCTGTTGAGGAAGAAAAAAATGTTCATGTGATTTTTAATATCGTTGATACTATATTATTAAAGAAAAGTATGCATCAAAGTCTTTTACCAAAGTACATTACGTAAGATAAAGGAGATGAGGAAAGGAGTTTAATAGTAGGTGAGAATGCTAATAAGTTTATGGTAAGCCAAACTTATTAAAATGACATTGATAGAAGCAAAGGAAGCAAAAGGAGAATTATAGTTCTTTAATAATTGAGTGCAAATAAAAGACTATAAAAAACATTTATTGGGAGGAAACCCAACCATCTAGGTATGCATTATCTTCATAGGACCATAGGATTTTGTTTTGGATTTTTTTATTTAATATGCATTTTGATTATTTTGATGTTTTAACTATGTTTTCCGTGGCTTGATATTTTCCTCTTTTAGTTAGCATGGATGGCTTTATAGTAAAATCAGTCTTACAATTTCAAGAGAGTTTTGTTATATTCCTTTTCTTCTTTATGTTTATTTATAGTATATGGATATTCAAGACATTGTTCAACCTAACTATGAGGAAAGGGAATAGGGTATTTTGTTAGTTATATACTTAAATTATTATGAGTTCTTGATAGTAATTAATTAAGATGTCTAAGTTTAGAATTATTTGAATGGTTAGTTGATTAATAATTAGTGTACTTTAATACAATCGATGTAGTTATCATTGTTAATATTGAATAACCAATGATTGAGTACTAACTTTTCTTTTAATTTTATGTGATGTACATATGTTCACTTGAACTTTATATACAATGTTAAGTTTCTAAGGAAACTTTATATGATTTTTTATGGGAATTAGACTAGGGTGTTCAGTTTAATTAATTTAGTAAAATAAAAAGTAATTTAATTGACTTTAAAGTGAATAAGAATAAGTATAAGTCAAGTAATATTTTCCTTTGATAGAAAATGGAGCATAAAATGCACTTTCCAAGATAAGATGAAGTGTAAAACACATTTTTTTAAATTAATTAGTTGCCAGCAAAAAAACATACTTGCCAAAGTACCTTTGAGTAAGTTTTCTTTATGATCTATTTAGAGTTAATTGGAAACTTGATGTTGTGTATGAAAGAGTTGCTATGTCTTGATGTGTGATTGCACATGTTGTTTTATTCGTAATCATGATTAAGTTAGGAGATATTGGCTATAACTAATTACATTGATTTGTATTTTAGTTGCCAGTTAACATTTTACTACTATTGGAATATTTATGAATGATAATCTGAATAGTTCTTTGAGAACATATAATAGCTGAAGTATAGGAAAATTGTTAGTGGGTAATTTCAAGATTTTTAGAGTGTTTTATTTGATGTTTTACCTATTACTTTACGTACTTTCTATTATTTATTAGTGTTGAACCAAGGGAGGTTCCAATCTTGGTTTTGATGATAACAAAACATGCTTAATCACTAATGGTTTGAGTT
>JAOXYD010161072.1:0-10269 GCA_028565735.1 Pinacopodium congolense | reverse complement strand
TTAGTGGGACCTACATGTAAAGGCCTACAGTACCTGGCCAGCATCTTTTATTAGAACCTTTGCAAGCATGTGAAGCTTCCTACAACTTGAACATGTAGCCTTAAGGATTCAAGGGTGGCTCCAATACCATTTTATTAGAAAATCTAGCTTAACTAGTTAGGCCACAAAATTTCCCTTATGCCTCTTAGTTGCATGTGTTCAGTTCGAACCACCAACTCCCTCCAAGTTATATATGCTCAGTCTAATCTACTAGAAAACATATGGCTCTAATACAAAAAAAGGAGGGGCAACAAACACGAAGCGAGAAATAGGAAAGGGGAAGATGGAACTTATAGGGAGAATTATTAAAGAGAAATCTTATTGACAGTAAGGATGGATTCACTATAATTTTTAAGAGTGGTTATACCGATAGGCTCAAATTTTAATTGTTTCTTTAATGCCCTTGATTATAACCTTTAAGATAGATATTTTTAAGAGAGAAATTTTTAACTTTAAGAGCTTTTTCACAAGCCTACTAAGAGGACAAATACCTATTCAAGGAGGAATATCTTTAATCACTAAGGACAAATACTTATGGAGGATAAAGTAGCTTTAGTGACTAAGGGCATTAGGGAAGGGAAAGGAACCTTAATGACTTAATACATCTTTTAATGGAATCTTTAATATAATCTCTAATCATTTTGTTACCCTCTAATTGATGCCTTAGATCTCTATATTGTTGTTTTCTTAACATAATTATTGAAGTTTCATTATTTATTTTTTTCTTTTTTCTTTAATCTTTTTAAATGTCTAGATTGAGCCTTTAATGAAGCCTTCATATGGTATATAGGGTTCTTTTTTTCTTCTTAATGAAGCCTTCGTATGGTATATAGGGTTCTTTGTTTTCATTGTATGGTGATATGAGTTTACTTTATTAAATCATTACTTTTTCTCTTTGTTCTTTTCTCTTATTTTTATTTTTCTTCTTTTTTATGGGCTTAAAAATACTATATTGAGCTTACATTTGTAATAAATACCTATTTTATAGTCCATTAATTGTCTATTTACCCATTTAGGGCCTTTAGATGTCTAGTAATAGTTCTATAACAAATTAATCATCTTTATTATATTAGGCCAAGTTAACCTCTTCCTTATTTGGCTCAAATGTTGAACTAGATCATGACTTTAACAATTGTTGTGTGATTGAAAAATATTTTTCTATAATCTTTGAAATTGCCAACATTGTACTTAGTTTTGATTTTTGCTACAACAAGATTATCTATTTAGGATTTATTGTCTTTAGCAGATAAGAGTAATTTTTTCTGAACAAAGTTTCTATTGTTGCCGTAGAGGCTTGATTTGCTTTTTTTAAAATTTATCCCATCACTTAGTCATAAATCTTTTGATAAGCACTGTACTTTTATGTCTTTGTCTTCTCTATATTCATATCTCCATGTGTGCACCCAAGGAACAAAGAACTTTGAGTAGATAGCAGGGCATTGAAAATAAGTTTTCATAATCTTATAGCTGAATTTTCTTTGAAGATCTTATACCATTTATACACTATTGAAAAAAATATCGATGGACTAAATCCATACCATTTCCACTAATTAGTAAATCGGAAAGGAAAATTGTGCTTTATCTCAATGGGGAGGAAGATTAGACATTAGGGGTAGCTATTATTGTTTTTTGAGGATGAAAGTATTAAATCATGCTTGTTGATAGTCATAATAGCTAAAAGTTAAGATGTACTTTATGTTTGTGGCAAACCTGGCTTCAAACTTTCTTGGTTTCCACAATTCTTAAACCCATTCTATGGAGTGGATGATCTTTAAGATCAGATAGGTTGAATATACAAGAGTTATGCCGCTTTTTATTACATAATGATGCTTTATTGTAATAGATCCCATTTTTTCAAGAATTCTTATATAATATGCATGGGCCTTTAAAAATTAAAAGGTTTGTAATACCAATCCTTAGGAAAATATTTTTGAAAAATTATTCAAGATTAGCATTATAAAATCTATTTTATGTAGTTAAAAGTTATTAAAAAGATTTTTTTTTCAAAATAAGAACTTTGAAAAGGACCTTTAGAAAAATTAATAACTTAAAGCCATTGTTGCATCTTTTCAATTTTCTTTTAATTTGAAAAACTTTGAAAAATGTCTTAACCTTTTAATAAACATTATTTTAAAAAAAATTTCTTTTTAAGACTTTCAAATACAATTTTGGAGGAGATATTTTCTCTGTGGGAGGTTTTTCTTGTTGAGTCCTCTAAGGCTACTGCCAAAACTTCTTTAACCATTCTCTGAGGTTTATCATCTAAGATCAGGGTGATCCCTCACCTAAGTTTTTGGATGGGAGATTTTTCACTCTTCCGAGGATTTCTCTTCATGACTTTACTTTCTCAGTGGAAAGGGATGTTTGTGGAATTTTGGATTCTTTAGGAATTGGTGGCTTTGGACTTTATTTTACTAGAGATTTTGGCTTTTGTTGTGGAGAATTAGAGGAGTTTGCTTTAGGTCATTGGATTATGATTTTTATTGTAAAAATCCTTTATTTAAAAACTTTTCAAAACTAATAAAAATCTTTTAAAACAAATTTAAAACAAGTTAAATTGCATCAAAGCTTATAAATAGAATATCTTTTATTAGAGCTTAAATTGTCAACAAAAGAAAAATAAATTCTTTTACCATTAATCTTTGTTAAAATATCATCAAGGCTTGTTAAATAAGAGTTGTAGGCTTTATAAAAGGTGTACCTAATATTGTCAT
Organism: Pinacopodium congolense; assembly: GCA_028565735.1. Classification (NCBI taxonomy): domain Eukaryota; kingdom Viridiplantae; phylum Streptophyta; class Magnoliopsida; order Malpighiales; family Erythroxylaceae; genus Pinacopodium; species Pinacopodium congolense. The sequence continues at coordinate 7,516 of JAOXYD010161072.1, read as the reverse complement.
ATGGCTTATCTCATTAACTGTAACAAAAGACATCTTTACTGCAAATCCCTTTTCATAAATGTAAGCGTTCATCTTATAATTTATTTTCAACCTTGAATTGATGCAACTTTTAAGTTTTTTGGGATTTTTAAAAGATGTTTTGTACTTATGACTCGAAACTTTATGTAGTTTAAGTCAGCACTTATATCAAACAAAGCTATAATATCTATTGCAAAATCTTCATTTAATTTTAAGGAAATTTCAAAATGCCCCTCCCTGTCTTTACCCCCGCCTTAACCTTCCGACCATCTGAACTCGTAACTGCCCTCCTCCGTCTTTCCTTCTTTCCTTGCTTTCCCGTTCGTCGCTCCTCTTTGATTTCCCCCTGTATTTTCATTCCACCCATCGTTTTTCCCCTTCTTTGCCTTCCATATTCTCGATCCTCCCTTTGGCCCTACCGCCCCCTTGTTCCTGGATCTTCTCCTTTTCCCCTCTCCCAACTCTCCATGTTGTCGATTACCTTAGGCTTCTCCCTTGCTTTCCCCTTCTCCCTCCATGCTTCGATTGGTCTTTGGTGGGAAACTTGGTTCTTCTTCTTTTCCCCTAGCCTAACTTTTGGGTTATCGATCACCTCTAGGATTCTTCTCTGCTTTCCCTTTCTCCTTTCTAGACTCCGATTAGACTCTGGTAGGTTGTGGTGCTGGAACCTTTTCCAGCCCTCCCCTCCTCCCCCTTTGTTAGATCAACCCCAACAACTCCTGGGGAGCTCTCCTGTACTGATTGTTTCAAGACCAGAGCCGACCACCCAGCTTAATTTCCCCTGGAAACAAGTGGTGTCCAATGAAGACAAGGTGGTGGTGCTTCATTATTGTCCTCCTTCGATTGAGAATGGGAGAGCTGTGGCCAAACCTCCCTTGGAAGTTCTTCTAGCCGGAATAGAAAAGTGGCAGTCTTCTCTTGTCGGGTTCTTCCTGGATCAACGACCAACCTTCCCCCCAATGTGATCGTGGGCTCAAAAGCTATGATCATCTCATGGGTTACATGATGTATTGCTGACTAATGAGTTTGGTTCAATTAGAGACACGCAACACGTATTAGACAACAAACGTTGGCATTTCAACCAAATTCCCCTCTTCCTTCAATTCTAGAAAATTAGAATCAACCTTAAGGATCTTAAATCCAAATAGGTTCCAATTTGGATTAATTTACATGTGGTTCCGCTAGAGTATTGGAGCACCTCTGGCTTTAGTCATCTTGCTAATATGGTGGAAAGTCCTATTAGCATGGACAAGACTACAGCTAAACTGGGTCGAATAGGCTATGCTAGGGTCGGCGTCCTTATTGCCGCCGAAATTGATCTATTGGAGACACTTTTGGTTTATCTAGTAAATGATCATAAGGAAATGTTTCTTGATGAAATTATGGTATCTTACCAATGGCGGCCTTTGCAAAATGTGTGCAAAGTGTGGAAACCAACAGGATGAATATTCAAGCGTGGGAACTATACAGAGCTAATGGGTTTAACGGAGGAAGAGCCTCTCTCGTCTAAAGGGGGGACTTAGACTTCTTTGGTTACTATCGATTGTGGCGCAATGAACTTAACTGAGAGGAGTCCGAATCAAGTAAACTTTGATCCCATAATGGTCCCTGATGAAAGCTGGTGCTTGACTGGTACAGAATCTTTCTTGGCTCTTAATAACCCTTTTCAAGCTTTAACCTCCTATGTTGACTGCTTAGTAGATGTCATGGCTATGGAAGTTCAATCTACACCCATTCTTCTAAAGGCGTCTCACTTGGTTCAAGATATAATCCCTCAGTTGCCTCATCCTAGTCTGCCTACACCAAACAACTAGGATCCTCAAACAGAGCCACCGACTATCTCTTCTCCAAATGTGTCCCCATTGGATCCTATTCCACCATTGTCAATAGGCTTAATAGGTTCTCATGGGCAATCCAAAAACGGCATGGCATAAAAGTTCAGAAGCATCAGTTTTTTAACACCTCTTGGTAGGTCCTCACCAACCATCAATCCCATTTCTACGGTTGAATAATGATTGGATATGATCCCTGCAGAATTGAAATTTTAAATTGGGCATGCTATGACCAACTCATACATTTAAAGCTTAGATTGTTGGATTCCAATACGAGATTACGCCTCACTTTGGTCTATACTTCTAATTTCATATTTCAACGGGAGGCTTTATGGAGTTAGCTTTTAGACATTGGCAGCACCATGCAGTTACCTTGGTGCATCAACAGAGACTTCAACTACACTTTACATAATAATGAGACTCATCCAACCTCTATCGCCCTTAGTTACTATCCCCAATTTCAAGAATGTGTATTTTAATTAGGGATAACAGACTTGAGACACTCCAGACCTCCCTTTACATGGTGTAATCACCAATTCAGTGGCAGAATTTTATGGCAAAAACTGGATAGAACCCTTGTAAATGATAAATGGAAATTTGATTTTAAGGATAACTAAGTCGTTTTCAGTGACCCTCTTTGCTTTGACCATTGCTTAATGCTAATCAAAAGCTTGTTGACCACCCAACGTATTGTAATTCCCTTTCGATTTTGCAATTTTCTTATTTATATTAATGGATATGCTAATGTAATTCGCTAGGGCATAGCCATACCGATCATGGGTTTCAAACAATTTCATTTAGTTAAAAAACTAGCTGCCATATATATAGATTTCCTCTGTTAAATCACGATAAAGGCAAGTATTTCTGACATCTAGATGATAAAGTTTCCTTTGACAAACTATGGGAATAGGTAAAAGACTATGAATGGATGTTAATCATGTTCTTAGAGCAAAGGTTTCCTCATAATCTATGTTATATTCTTGAATGCATCCTTTAGCTATTAAGCAAGCTTTGTAATGTTCAACTGTTCTATAAGAGCATCTCTTAATTTTATAAATCCATTTACAACCATTAGAAGTCTTGTTGGGAGGAAGATTTATAAAGTCCCAAATATGGGTTTTCTCCAAAGTTTGAATTTCTTCGTTCATAGCTTATTGTCAAAGAGGGTTAGCACTTACCTCACAATAAAAGCAGGGCTCATAAAGGTTACAGTAGTAGAGTAATAATGAAAAACTGTAAGATAGTGAGGGATTTTTTTCATCCGACTCGAATGACGAATATTAATGTCAAGAATGTATGTAGGCACATATGTAGGATCAATAGTGGGTATAGGTTTAGTAGGAACAGATGAGGGAGTTCTAGTATTAATCATATCAAAAGTACTTTTATCAAGATTTATAAACAACTCAATTAAGAAATCAATGAAAAACAGAAAGTCAGTATTGTCAGAGTGATTAAATTTTGAAAAAGAATGAAAGCATAGTATTTTCCCATAAAGTAACATGATATGAGATATGTAATGAAAATAGGATATGAAATAATACCCTTTGTGTTCAATGTCATATCTAAGAAAACAACATAGGCGAGCATGAGGTTTTAATTGTGGATGTGAAAAAAACAAAACTTGAATAATTAGGAGTTTTAACAAATAATCTTTCAAATTGAGGTAAAATTTGAAGGACTAAGGTAGGAAATCGACTAATAATGTAAACAGTATATCTTGAAGATTGAGACTACTGGACAGAGGAAGAGAAGGAGGAAGACTCGATAGGGATTGACAAAAGATGCAAAAAACAAAAGGAGGAAATGAGTTAGTAAGAAACGATTAGGGTATATAGGTTTGGGTATGTGGGTTAGTGGATTGGCTTGTTAGTTAATGGACTAAATCTTATTGATGTTATTTATAAATTGAAGATGAAGAACAGATATTTTATTAATTAAATTTGATTTTAAAATAATTTTTATTAATTTATTTAGAATTTTTAATAAGAAGAGAACATATGATCTAATTGATCTTAATTATATTAATTATGCTGATTTTTTAATCGAAAAAGAAGAAACATGGCTTAATCTTGATTATAATAAACTTGAAAGAATAATTTATGAAAAAATATATTTGTCACAACGAATGAATTAAGAATCTCTTCTAATTGATTTTTATATTATTTTTAAAGTATATTATGTTATTTTAAAAAAGACAATTTACGTGTTACTAATTTATAATTTATTTAAATGTAATAGAAAATGTTGGTGCAAGTACTTTGATGAAAGTATAGTTTACGACCCTTTACATAGTGTTGGAGAATTTAGAATTTTTGGCAAAAAATGAGACACAACCTCGTTCAGAAATATAAATTTTATCATTTTTTATTATTTTAATATTTTATTTCATATTTAATTTTAGTTAAATTAATATTAACTAATTGCATGTTAATAGATATTAATATTTTATTAATATTTAATTACATATTTAATTTCTATAATATATTTTTATTTATTTTCATAATTATGCATCTTATTCATCTATATTGATTTAAAATCAATTTTATTACAATTTCATATTAGTTGAACTTCTAAACTTTTCTCCTTATCATTCATTGTTTAATTCGATTTTAAAATTATTAATGTGAATAGTGTTTTTCAAACTAAAAAACTTAATTTATATACATGCAATTAAAAGGAATTAAGAAACCAAAATGAAATTGTTCACAAGCTCTACTAAATCACGAGTTTATATATTTGTGTTGTAAAGTACACTAAAATGAAGCTTAGTTTGACGAAAGTGCTTGATACTTCTTTACATAATAGTTAATAATAATTATTATAAAAATGTTTAAAATATATTTTATATATTATATAATAATTTAAATATATAAGAATATTTTATAATTTTATGATCGCATGATCACTAATAATTATTGAATGAAACAGAGCAATGTTTCTCCACTTTTCTGTTTTTGGTTCACATTAAACAACTTTGTCATTGAGGGCAAACTAAACTCCTCTCAATGGAAATGGGAAAGTGTTCAAATGCAGGTTATATATGTTACGTACGTTAGGACAAAATTGTGCTAACTTTTTAGGAAGGTATCCGTGATAAGAAAAACTCTGGGTGCCTCACAATCAAGCAAAAATGATCTTTAGTTGTTTTTGACTTGGAAAAAATGGACTGTCTTTAAAAATTGTCTACTCAAAAAGCTATTGTTGATCTCATCATTGCATATACTTAACCCTACTTTACTTTTAAATTTTAGTTATATACTTTTTAAAACATAAAAATCAATTAAAAAATACATTAACAGTATAAAAATTGAAAAAAATAAATAATACAAAAATATAATAATTACAATAAAAGATCATAATCCGTAACCCAACTAAATATAACAAAATGACAGACATGTTCTAACTTCAAAAAAGCAACAAGGGAGCAAAAAAAATCAATCCCATTTGAGTGTTGAAATTTTAGGAGGAGCAAGCAGCTCAATCACCTTATCAACAACAATGGAGGAATTAGTAAAGATAAGAGCAAGTGAAGTTTTAGCACTGAAATTTCAGCCATTATAAAAGGGGCTAGCATTTATTTTGCAGTGAATGAATGACTATAAGCAATGGAAAGAACAAGAGCCACGGAAGGTAGAAGAGACAAATGGCCACAAACTTTTGGTAATTAGCTAGTGCAATTAGTAAAGCATCAACGAAACCCACTTGTCCTTGTCTTTCTCACACGATGATTGAGTGAGAAATGGTGAAACAATTAAAGTTGAATATTAAGGTGGTTTTTTACTAAAATTTTCTCCTGCACCAAAACATCACCCCATCTCCATCTGCCTGTCTTTCACTAAAATTATTTTAATGGCATCTGTAGAAAGTAGTGAACAAATTACAGGTTGATTATTCGTGTACTTGACAGAGGTACATTCCCAAAAAGAAGCGCTAGAATATCAAGAGCTACTAGAGAAGATAAGAGCTTGAGAATGTGGTGAAGCAAGAAAACAAAATTGGGTTTATTCTCTTTTTTTTTTTTCTCAGAAAACCTACGGAATTCTTTGTTTTTTTCCCCTTCAATGGATGTGGATTTGTGGTATATTCAAGCGATGGGAACGAGCAACAAAGAGTGTACGCCAGACTTTTATTGACAGAAGAGAGTGAGCACACACGCAATCAATTGTATGTGGTGCTACACTCTTGCAGGGTTTGTCCTCACTTCTCTTCTATCAGGAATAGTTTCTATCTGTTCTCTCGATTTCGTGATATACAATTTGGTCTCTGAAATTCCTCAATACCAAAAGCCTGTCTCCTCTTTGAACTCCTCCCTCACCTCCACACGCCTGTTTTACAATGTTTTATGTAGTTGTGTGACTATTATGTGTTTAGGTGTATGCTTTATGTAGTTGTGTTACTATTATGTGTTTATGTGTGTCTCTTTTGACCCTTTAAGCTAAAAGAGCTTCAAACAATATTCATTTCCTTCAAAACCTAACTCCTTGTGAGGAGTTGAGTCCCTCCTTCCTTTTACCCTGTGAAGCACTGAAATTATTTCTTGTGCCTACTAGTGGCCATTGAGAATGGGAAACCAGGGGTCTTCAGATACTTTGACTCGTCGTGGTTATTAATTTGGTGCCTAATAAGCTGATAATGTGTCAACTTTATGATTGATGTGATTTGGGCGCCTTTTTTTTTCTTGGCACACTTAAAGCAAACTTAGAATTATTTTATAATTTAAAATCCTGTGATGGTTAAGTGGGTTTTGGCTTCTTTGAAGATATGCCTTGTTACTGTTCAACTTTAACGAAAAACTGTACTTTAGGGAATTTATAAATGCCTAGTTACGTTATTTCATCATCTTAGGTTTAGAAAGCCCTCGTCTTTTGCATTTTTCTTATGAATACTTCATTGATTCATATTCTTCTTTGTGTTAAAAGACCATTTTATTGCAAATCACCACAGGTCGTATTTTTACCACTTTCTGTTGCCAAATCCACTTAAAGCTTGGTTCTTTCGTCTCTCAAACCCCTAACCCCAAATGGGTTCCCATGAAATCACTCGATCTTATAACTTCCATGTTTGCTTAGATTGTTCACTCGAAAAGATTGCTGCTTGCAGCTTCCCAACACTATTTAGATACCTGGGATTTGGTACGCATCAACAGGTATGGTGGAGAAATCAGAAAGGCGTGTGATGATTGGTGGAGGAGTCGGTGCTGTTGCTCCCAGATGTGAAATGGATTCTTTGTTCCCTCTTCTAGAAATAAATGCACTATTTTGCGATAACGAGACAAAGTATCCGAAAGAGGGAATTTTCCATGTTTCAAGGTCTCAGATTAATTTTTGTGTCTGCTGATTTTACTCAATCTCTTGTTTTGTTCTTCTGCGAAACATGTATTCGTTATTACTTATAGTACTAATTCACTAATCCTCTAGGAAACTGGTTCTATCTATTAGGTTCAGCTACTGTTGTTTTCTTAAAATTTTATGTGTTCTTATGAATGCTTTCGGTTGGATTCAGTAGTGATTCTGTCTCCCTTCATTTTTTATCCATATGTGGGTCTGTTTGATTGATTCTGAGTTGCTTTCATGACAGAAACCATTTCAGAAGAAGACTTGGAAACGAATTACAAGGAGAGAGGCTAATTTGTTGTTTCATCTTTGATGAGTTTTTATGGTGGT
>JAOXYD010161062.1:0-10269 GCA_028565735.1 Pinacopodium congolense | reverse complement strand
AATTTAAAAATATTTATTTACTTATTTATTATTTATTAACATAAAAATATAACAATAATAATAATATTATGAATAAAAATGTACGCTAGAAAATAAAATTAGATTAATTTTATAAAGTAATTTTCATAATTACTAATAAAAAATAAAAAATGCTGAGAATATTTTTTCGTGTAAAAAATAAAATTACTAATTAGAATGAAAAGTATTGTAATATCTCTAAAATAGAAAAAAACCAATGTTTGAAAAATCAAACCGGACTGATTGGTTCAACTCGGTTAAATCGGAACCGACCAATTTATTGGTTCGGTTTTATTATAAAACCTTTAAAATTAAAAACAAAGGGGTTTTTTATTTAACCGCCTGGTTTAACTGGTTATAAAAAATTGGTTAAACCATGTTCGATCTTCTTCTTCTTCTTCTTCATCTCAGTGTCGCGCCTCTTTGTCTGCTTATCTCTCTCTCGCTCTCATGTCCCTTTGTCTTCATGCACAGCCTTTCTTCATAATCAAAATCGCACAACCTTCATCATCGTACAACCTACAGGTCTGTGAGTAGCTTGTCTCTCTCTCTCTCTCTCTCTCTCTCTCTCTCTCTCTCTCTCTCACGTTCCTCTGCTTAATCATTGCACAGCTTCGTCTTTGGTGATAGGAAATCAATCCATAGCATCTGTCTTCATCGATTGGAACTCAGTCCACAGCCATTGTCTCTTCCTCGCTTCAAGAATGTCATCGCATACCACCTCGCCAAAGATCTGAACCTCACGAAGACAAGATCTAAACCTCACCAAGACCATATCTTTAACCTCGCCCAAGACGATTAATCTGGAAGACAATTAACCTACAACCAAGGGACACAACAAACTAATTAACGATTAATCTGCGCACAGATTTAAGTATTCTAATTGACGATTACAACAGTCCTATTTTTGGTAATCTGGAGTTTAACTTATGATTACAACAGTCCATATTTGATATTTTTAGTAATGTACAGTAATCCATATTTGATAATTTATAGCAATCAATTTGATTAAATTTGATATTTGGTAATTTAGAGTTTAACTTTAATTTGATTAAGTTTAGTAATTGAAGTCTAACTTTAATTTGTTTATATTATAATTTTTAAATGATTTTAGTTTGTTATTAAAAATGTTATAAAACATAAAAAAGTTGTTATAATTTTGAATTTTTAAGTAATTTATGTTTGTTTAATTTAATTTAAATATATTATTATAAATTTTATAAGTATTTTATTTTTTTCAGGTTAATATTACAATGGAGAATATTCAATCATCACAAAAAGATTCGACGGACATAATATCTTCTGTTCGTGGAAATTTTGATCCAGCATGGAATTATTTTTCTGCTATTCAAACATCCGATGGAAATACTCATTACAATTGCTTATTTTATGGTAGAATCTTCAAAGGTGGAGGAATTTACATAATAAAACAATATCTTGCTTGTATAAAAGGTAATATTACTCCTTGAAAGAATATACTTTTTGATGTGCATGAGATAATTGCAAATTATTTAAAAGAACATACAAAAAAGAAAAAAAGAAAATACAGAAGCTCATAATATTTCTTTTGGAGATGATGAAGTAAAAGTTGTAGAATAAGTATTAAATAAAGGAAAAAGAAAAACTGTTGTTAATTTAGATTTGTATTTTCTTTCAAAAAGTACTCTTGATTCTCAATTGAGTTTAAAAAGTGCTATGCATGATAAGGACGTTATTTTACATTGTAAAAGAGCTTGGGTCAGATGGTTTTATCATGCTTGTATTCCTCTAAATGCTCTAAATTCACCTTATTTTCAAGAAGAAATAGATGCCACAACAATAATATGTTCTAGATTTAAAGCACCTTCTTATTATGAGATCCGTGTGCCTTTACTTCAAATTTTGAAAAAGGAATGTTAATTAATTATAGATTCATATAGATCTAGATGTGAAATAACTGGATGCACCACCATGGCAGATGGTTGGACTGATTAAAGACAAAGAACTTTGATCAATTTTTTAGTTTACTGTGATATTAAAACAACTTTTGTTAAGTCTGATGATACTTTAGATGTGATGAAAAGTGCTCATACTTTATTTGAAATATTTTATGAAATTGTTGAGTGGGTTGGATCAAAGAACGTAGTTTACTTCGTTACAGATAATGTAGCTAATTATGTATAAACTAGATACTTATTAGAACCAAAGTATGCGAATATTTATTGGTCTCCATGTGTTGCTCACTATGTTAATCTCATTTTAAAGGATATTGGATCTATGCCTCATATTTCTAGTCTTGCTTCAAGTGCTTCTAAGATCACAATTTTTGTATATAATCATTTGATCTTTTTGTCTTAATTGAGAAAGCAAGAAGATTGGGTTGAGATGGTACATCCTGCTACTACTAGATTTGTAACTACATTTATAACCTTTAAAAGTATTTATGATCACAAACAAGTACTTTAGACTTTGGTTACTAGTAAACACTTTTTAAGTCATAAATTATCAAAGGGTAAGAAAGGAAAAGAAATTTATACTATTGTATTAGATAATAAATTTTGGAATGCATGCTTAAGTGTTATGAAGATCGTGACTCCATTGACAAGATTTTTTAGGATTGTTAATTCAGATGAGAAGCCATCTTTAGGTTATATATGTGATGGCATGTATATGGTTTGTGAAACAATTATGAATATTTTCAAAGGGAATGAGAAATTATACAAGCCTTATACAGAAATTATTGATAAACGATGGGATAAGCATCTTATTCAAATGATTTATTTGACAGCTTATTTTTTCAATTCTTATTATTTATTGGGTGAAGATGTATGCACAAATATGGTAATGAAAGGTATTTTTTATGTGATTGAGCGCAAAGATATGTTTTCTCTAGAAGAACAATCAAAAGCATTAAACTAAATTAAATTATATCGTGAAAGTTCAGAGAGTTTTACCAGATCATCCGCAAAAAGGGAATTTATGATGAAAAAAATACAGTTTTATAAGTTTTAATAATTTAAGTTTTATTTTTTACTTATTAACAATATATTTTAATATTTTTCTTAAAACTTTTAATTCAAAATACAGATGAGTAGTGGAGATTGTTTGGTGAAAGTACTTCAACTTTAAGAAACCTTGCTATTAGATTACTCAGTCAAACGGCTTCTACATCAGGTTGTGAACGTAATTAGAGTGTTTTTAAATGCATTTATACCAAAAAGTGAAATCGTTTGGAGCATAAAAGATTCAATGACCTTATTTATATTACTTATAATCTAAAGATGAAGAACAGATATTTTATTGATTAAATTTGATTTCTATATAATTATAATTTTTGTTATTAATTATATATTTTTAATTATTTATTCAGAACACTTAATAAAAAGAGAACATATGATCCAATTGATATCAACTGTATTGAATATATTGATTTTTGGATCGAAAAAGAAGAGTCATCGCCTGATATTGATTATGCTAAACTTGAAAGTGTTGTTTATGAAGAGAATGCATTTATTATAATAAATGAATTAAGCACATTTATTAACGGTAAGTTATTATCTTATTTTTAAAGTATATGTTATTTAAAAAAATATTTTTATACATTACTAATATATAGTTTATGTAAATATAATAGAAGATATTGGTGGAAATACATTAAATGAAAATAAGCCATCATTTATGCCTTCATTTCTGAAGCATTAATGGTGGGCTGTTCATCCTACAATGGCGCTATTGTAGGATGAACAGGATGCCATTGAAGGATGAATTTGGGATAAAAATGACTCAGTTTCACTGTTCATCATCTTCAACCTTTAACCCCTCTTTTGAAACCCAAAATCATCTCTTAAAATCCTCGTAGCTTCCTCATTTATTAACCAAATTGTGCGTTCTTGGTGTCTATTTGTTGCATTTTTCATACTTTATAAGAATCTACCATTAATTCATTTTGAAAATTAAAATTTTTTTCAGAATTTGTTCTGAATTGAATCAGATCTATTTCTTCATTGCAAGGTATGATTCTCAATTTTCTCTCAATCTAGGCCTCCATTTGTTTGGGTTTTGGTATCATTGTGTTAAGAATTTTATTTTCTTTATATTGATACTAATTTCATTCAATATTATCATCGTCAAAAAATCGATAATATTCCGGTCGAAAAGGAAATATTCCAATGACCTTTGGCAGAAAATTTTCTAATTTTTCTTAACATTTTCTGACTCGTTTGTGCATGGTTGTTGAACATTTTCTAGTTAAATTGCTCTTAGGAGGAAGAGATTGACTTTCGATCCTATTTGATTTACAAGACAAGACAATTTCTACTAGTATGAGGCACATAGGTGAAATAATTTTATCATTGATCGTCCAATCCATCCAGACTTGGAAGTTCACTTGAACATATCTGGCACCTTTTAGACATTAGGAAGGGAGTCAGTCCTCACACTTGTGGGTCCATTCTACCCTAATTTAGTTCATGAGGTTTATGCGAACATCGAGTATAAAGAAGAGGCTGACACAATGGAGATTCACTCGATAGTTAGAGGTATTCCTATTCATATCACTCGTGCTTTTATTTCTACTATATTTGGAGTACCAAATGAGGGGAATGTCTTTGTTAAGGCCAAGGATACTTTCCATGGTGATTCAGTTACTACTAGGGATGTCTTAGGACAGAATAGGGATGCCCGAGGTTATATCACTGCTGCTTTAAAGGCTTGGGAGTGGATTATAGTTGCCTTTATTAGTCATAATGTTGCACCCTAAGCCAGTAGATTGAATGAGATGCGATTTGTTGATGTATATCTTTTGTATAAGATGCTGTTGGGATTAGGTCCTATCTCGGAACTACCTTTAGCTAGCTTCGTTATTTTGTCTATGAGGGATGTAGTGAAGATCAAGAGGCCTAGCAAGAATTTTTGCTTTTCTTGTTTATTGGTGAGGATATTTAGGGATGCAACAGTTTCTTTCGATTATGTACAATTTGACAATCGAACTTGTTAGAATATGATCGATGAAGGCGTTTTTAAGCTGTGGTGATTTACTTATCAAGGAGGTCATTGGCACCAACTTCAGAAGGGTGAGATACTTGAGGGTCCACCTGGTGATATTGCACAACCTGAGGTACCTGAGGATATGGGTCAGGCTTCATCTGAGGCCACTCAGAGCATTCTTCCACCTCACCCACGTTCGCCTGTTGCTACTCTAGTCCCACCATTGCCAACTGCTTCTGATGATTCTCAGGTTACTATTATTCAGTAGCCAACTGACATGGAGACTCTTATGACATCTAAGCTTTCAGAGTTTCGTTCATATTTATTTTTTGAGACGTCTTGTCATTTTGATGGTCTTCAACATCAGGTCGATAGTTTGACTGCACGAGTTAGAAGCCTTGAGGATTATCAACGTTCATGGGATGTCGATGATCCTTCCTTTTAGTTTCTTTGGATATTCACACAGTTGTTTCAGTTTTAGTTTCGTAGTATAGGTTTCCTTTTCGTAGTGTAGGTTGTTTTCAGATCTATTAGTTAGATTTGTCATTTGGTTCCTTGGTTGTATTTGTATTACATATTTATTTGAGTGGATTATTCTTTTATTATAATTTGTGTTTTCTACCTTTGATTGTTTCAGTTCCTACAAATTCACCAATGGATCTTTAAGTTTATATCAAACGAGTGTATTTCTTTCCCTACTCTCCTACGTTATGTTTTTAACTTTCTTTATCAAACATTGAGGACAATGTTTAGTTTAAGTGTGGGGGAGGGATAACATCATATTGATTTGTTTATTCACTTGAGTGTTTATTTAATAGAAATTTGATTTATCATCAATTTTATCATAGTTTATAAATTGTGAAAAAAATCGATTTTAATCTTTCTTATTGTCTATGCTTTTGTTTAAAATCAATGATTTTGACAATTTGAAATGTTATATGATTAATTTTGACTATTAATGACTAAATGAATTTAATTCATTTGATAATTTGGACAGTTGATACCTAATGCTTCGAATGATATTCTATATATAAAATGCAACTTCTTGAGTAATTTTGTAACTTCTTTTCAGGCACTTCTATCATTCAAGAAAAAAAAACAGAAAAAGAACTGGAATAATCCCAAAAAGAAAAAAATATTAAAAATTAACATTAATTACTTAATTAGTTAAATAAGTAAGTAGAATTCACTCCTCTGATTTTGAATTATATATATATAAAGAAAAAAAGAGAAAAAGAAAAAAAATATAATTAATATAAGGTTTAAAGTTATGAGTGGGACTAATAGTCGGTTGAGCTACTGTAACACAGTTGAGTAACCCGGGGTTGTTCATGACAAAATTTTTACTTTCGCCTAAAAATACTAAAGTAACTTCTTAATTAAACAGCTTACGAATTTAATTAATTATGTGATTAATTAATTTATGATTTAAATTACTTCAAGGATGTAGAAATTTCGAAAAGATGATGCATTAAACTCAGTTTATTTGTCTTTTACAGGTGGAATTGATTTTTGGATTTAGGTTGAAGCTTGAAAAAATGAAATGATTTAAATGAATTTCCAATTTGATATGATTCATTAATCTTGTAATATTTCCATGCGTTCATATTTTTGAAGGATAAAGAAAACATTTTCAATAATTGCGGTATAAATTTTGAATTGATTTTTTCTATTTTATATCCTATTATGAAATTAATGATGAATTAATTTAATTGAGGACAAGCAAATGTTTTAACTGTGGGAGAATTGTTAGGGGTCAAATTAATTGAGTTTTAATGGTTAATTTAGTGAATTATGACCCATAATTTAGTGCTTAAATGTTAAATTTACGTATTATTATGTTTAATTTATAGGATGGAGGTTGAAGATGGAGATTGGAGAAAAAATTAGAAGAAAGTGTCTCATTTCTATCCATCAACAGCACCCTTCCAGGGTCACATTGATGGATGAATAGGGGACCGTTATAGAGATAAAATTCGACCATCAAGGACGCCCTATAACTTACCATTGTCATTCGGTGTAGCCTACTATTGAAGAAGCAGTCAATCATATTAGCCTCAAATCTCCAAAATTGCGTCTTAGATATGTTCTCCATCAATGCCTTTGTCTGGTAGCATATGTGGGAGGCTGCTGCAACAATAATAACGAACAAATAACAAAAATTAAGGAGGAAATCAAGCAAGAAACAGATCTGAAACAAGAGAGAGACACTCTTGGTTCTCACTTTATTTATCCTTAGAACATATAAGCTTCAAACACTTTGTTTAGGTTTTGTATATGTTTTCTGAGTTTCTGAATAATGGAGCTTGTTGTTAAAACTCATATATGAGTCTATGAATTATCTAGGGGGTTTTTTAACTCAAATTATCATTTGTTTTACTCCATTTTTCAGATTAATCAAAGTTCTTATGGTTATGCTCATATCTATAAATGTTCTTTGATTTTTCTGTAAGATCTCAATGAAATAGAGCTTTTTTGGAGTTCATAATCAAGTTGGAAGTTCAAGACACATTTAGAAATCTTTCGTAGATATTTTATAACCTCTAAAATTTATATTTACGCTCATATTTTTTTATTTATCAAGATATGTTGCTTAAGTTGTATATTTTGTATGTTTTGATCAATATGTGTGGCTAAATCATTTTTATTGCTAAGGATCGATATTTGTATGATTTAAGAGAGCTTAAAGACATGTTATAAGGTATGATTTTTGTTTATTGAAGGTTTAAAAGATCTGATTTTGGACTAGCCACCTAGGATTAAATTTTAAGATAAGATAAACTTGAAAAATCATCTTAAATTGTTAGAAAAATCAATAAGAAACACAAATTAATCCTTACATGACCAAACTTGGATTTTTTATGAGAGGTAGAGATCTAAGATTAAATTTTCAGAACTCACCTTCTTGAAATTAATGCTCATTTATTTGATTTGAAACAAAACCAAACTTTAAACAAGATTTAATGGAGAAAAAGCAAAGTCTTAACTATAGCTTTGTTTTGATTTTGTGAAGGAACTCTAATCAACCCTTAAATGTGTATAAAGCTCAATTAAATCATCAATTACCTAATCCTTAGCTAATTTACACATTTGGTAATTTTCAAAAAAAATTAAAAGTAATTAAAAATTATTTTCGAAGTGTTTAAGCCAAGTTAAACTAGTTTACCAATTTTCAAGTTTTAATCAAATTGTTTGGATTTTCCTAAATAATTATAATCTAATCAACCTAGTAATTAAGTCATTTTCCTCGTTGGATCGACATTCGGAGTCTTAAATTTACTTTATTGTATTACTTTTGTAATAGGTGCACTTTCCTTAGTTCCATTAGTTTTCAAAGTAAAATCGTTTCAACTTCGTTAAAAGTTTATAAGTCACCTAACTAATGCAACAGGGATACTTAACCAACTAGTTTAAGGTTTCATACTTTTAAGTTACACTTTCTGAGCTTGTGTACTAGTGGCTGAAGTTAGTCGTTCCTTAGTACCAAATGCGTCTTCAATATTAAATCTAGAGAGCTTGCTCAAGTTTATAAAGAAGATAAGGGCATTTCTAAAGCTTGTTAGATTTACTTAAGTTGGAGGAACTAAGGAACTAAGGGTTTTAATTCTTAAGTTTACATGATTCGAGCTTTAAGATTATGGCCTTAATTAGTCATTTCCTAGTTCTTAATATTTTTATGTCACTAAATTTAGAGAGATTATTCTAGATTGTCGTATGAATAAGGTCGGTTTTTTATCGTATAGGACTTATCTAAAATTGGAGGAATTGAGGACGTAAGAGATTGTTTGTGTCTATAGGCTAGCTTCCTGGGCATAGCACAATTTAGATATTTGTGATGATCGATTATAATTCATGAATTTAGAAAATATATTCTATCCAACTTTTCATCTTTGTTATTGTTTCTTATTATTTTCTTTCTTGTTTTATTTGTTTTAATTTCGTTAGTTGTCTTTTTGTTATTCTTTCTTATCCAAGGGTTTTATTTTGTTTCCTTTTTCTTTTACATAACATTAAAAGTAGTTGAAAAACACTATCAGTTCTTTGTGGGATCAACCTTGACTTGCCTTGATACATAGTAGGTTAGTTAGGTATTTATTATTTGGTAGCTTTTGACAAGTTTCACCACCTATACAAATGAATAAAGATTTAGAAAATCATTGTAAACCAAAAATAAATGGATTATGAAAGAAAAAAAATTAATTTCTTCCCCTAAGTCCCTTTAAAGATGTGTTGCTTTTTAGGTTAACAAAGATTCTGAACAAGAAAGATGGATACCTATATTGGAAATAAATTATAAACTTCCTAATATAGCGTTAAAGTGGATAAGATATCCTATTTACAATAAAAAAACTTACTACAAAAATTACATAATGTTCATATTTTTTCAAAATTTAATGTTAAATAAGGATTTTGGCAAATAATAGATCCCAAATTTAGGTGTAAAACTTATTTCACTATTTATTCTGAATAATTCAAATGAAATGTTATATCTTTTGGATTAAAAAAAAAGCTCCATCTAAATTTCAAATGACCATAAATAATATTTTTCACCTTATTCCAAAATTTGCATAATATACATAGATGATATCATAATATTTTCCTCTTCTATAAAACAACATTTCAAACATATAAATAGGGATTTTAATTGTTATTATTATTTTATGATAGAGTTATTAATTGTTATTATTTTTATTTGAAATTTCCATTTTTATGTGTAATTAAGGTTTAATCTAATATAAATCTTGTTATTTTTCTATTAAGATTGTTGAAAGATGTTTGAAGTATAAATTGATAAAAAAGAGGAAAAGTTGAACAAGAAAAACCAATTTCTAAATATGGAAAACGTTTTGAAAAAAGAAGCATTTGGACAAACTAAGCGTGGACATATGTAGTCATTGGAAAAGCTAGTTTAGTAGTGATAACTAGGATTTCTACTTGTGTTAGGATCTTTGGAAATTAAATTACGTTTTTATTTATTTCTTAATTAGTTAAAGGGCCTATTGATGGAGCTATGAGTCTAATTAAGGTTGAAATAAAGCTTAACTAAGAAACACATTTACTAAATCATAATACATAAAGAAGGCAAGTATACCTATTGCTAATGTAATATAGTTTAGTGAATCTAAGGTTGATCAATGAGGCCTACTATTATCGATGAATTCCTATCTAAATTAACTAACTTATCAAAATAGTGGATTAACTGATGGTGACCTAAGTGATCATCTCACCTATGGTGTCTCGAGTTTGGTGGAAATTTTGGGCATTGAACCTATTAGGACCCGAAGC
>JAOXYD010161051.1:0-10270 GCA_028565735.1 Pinacopodium congolense | reverse complement strand
AAATTATAATATAAAAATATATTTTATTAAAAAATTTTATTGTAATGTTTATTATTTTAAATAAAAAATATAAAATAAAATATAAAATAAATAAATAATGTTATATAAGAATTAAATAAAAATAAAAATAAAAATAATATATTTAATAAATAATAAAAATAATAAAAAATGAAAAAAGTTGGAAGAGTGGAGTTGAATTAAAAAATTTTAAAAAAAGTGAAGAGGGGTAAGTTGGACTGGGTTGGGTTGAAACGGGTCAGATTGCAAGTTAAATCGGATTGAACCGGTTAAATCGATCGGTCCAACCTTTAACCCTACGATTTTTAAAACTGACGATTTTATAAAAAAATTTGAATAATTTTGAATTAATTAGGTCGAACCGGTCGATTCGGTCCGATTTCTTAAACCCTGGTCTTTATCATAAATTCAATTGGTAAAAAGAGGTTGATTCGAATAATATTTGAGTAATATTACGTACTTCTGGCAATTTATTTGGTTTATATTGAAAACATAAAATTATAAAGGAAGAGATGATTTTTTAACCCTTTAGAGTGTATTGATGAGCAATATATACTAGTTCTTGAATTGAAGTACAAAAATTAGATTAAAAATATTGATTATGCACATGAATTTTGTCTTAGTATGCATGTTGGTGTAGTGTTTAGTTTGGTAGATAAAGTAGGAGATGTTAGGCTAATTAGAAATTGCATAGATACTCTTTTGCAACAAAAATTATGGATGGATTTCTAAAAATATTGGGTCTTTTAAGAAAGAATTATGAGGTTTTTTATCCTTTGAAAAGCCTTCATCTTCACTATTTACAAGTACACTAATTAGAGAAGTAATCCCATATGGAATTTTCATAACAATACATGAAATAGTGACTAATATCATGACAATGCCACTTAGAAGTAGTTACCAACCTAATATTATATTAATTTTGATAGTAAGGTGGAATATTATAGAAACTTAAGATATACCATCATAAAACCCTAGCTGGCTAGGAAAACAAGGTAAGCAATGGCCATAAATGAAGATAAGTTAAAGGAGACAAATATAGGTGGCAGCTACTTTCAAACAAGATCCAAAAGCACACCAAATGGTCATTTCTATAAAGAAAAAGTAGTCACTTTTCAAGCATACATAATCATCCCTTTCTCTTTTTTTCTTTTTCAAAGGTGTTAGGTAGAGACATTGGAAGCTTCCATGGGCTATATTTATCCATATATATATATATGAAAAAATTTAAGCTATTTGTAATTTGATAAATATCATATTATAAATTATATAAAATTATAATAATATAATTTATTTTAAATAATTTTTTACTTAGCATTAATTTTCACCAAAAATCACTAATTAGTAGTCATGTAATGAATTCTTATCTATCTATTTATATATATATATATATGTCTCTTACTATCCAAGAAAATTGGTGAACAAGGCTTAGGTTAATAATTGACTTGTTTCTTTTTCTTTCTCTATCAAATAGTGTGATTATTGGCCTACACTTAAATTATTTTATAGCTCAACTTCTACCAACATTCACATGCATTAGCTATGCAAAGGGGCCCTTTATCGGTTTCCTTCATGTACCCAACCCTAGCATTTAATGCTTTCGAAGTATACTTTTGACCTTTATTTATTTAATAAAAAATTCTTGTTAGGGTATAGATTAATAATACCAGTCCATTATCAAATTTAACAATTCTATAATTTATTTAACGCATATTTGAAAAATAATTGAAGATGCTAATAGTGCAAGATTGTGAATTAATTTTCTTAATTAATTCTTTTGAGACATATATAGACAATAAATAAAACCCAAAATTATTGTAAAGTGTATTTCCCTATCACTAAAAAAAAAAGAAAAACCAAGAAGAAAACCTACATGCATATTTATATTTAACTTTATGAATTAAGAATTTAATTAGATTGGTAGTCATCACTTCTAAATATTAGGTATATTTGTAAAAATCCTTTTAAGATACTATTATTATGTATTTCAATTATAACCATTAAACCAATCATTAAAGAAAATACCTAACTTGTTAATAAAATTTAAATCATTTAGCATAAGGGTTTATCTAGACATAGGGATAATGAAAAAAGAGGAAGAAAATTATTAAAAAATTTTAATTCAAGTGACTGGAACCGAGGGTAAAAGGGTAAAAGAGTTAGATTCAGACGTCAACATCGTGCACCGGACGTCCTCTATCTTTTTGGGGCGGTGGTTGGTGCCGTCCGACGTAACCCCTATCTGCCCGGGGGACGGTTGTCGGATTCTTCCACGTCATCACTTTTTAGTGGGTCCCACTTACATGACTTCAAACTCGTTCCTACCTTCTCCTATCTTATCCTCATCCCCTCCATAAATTTTTTAAAAATTTTTCTTTAAAATTTTTTTACTGAGATCCGTACAAACCAAATTTGAATTTTACGTTATTTTTTATATGAAATTCATTTTGAGTTTTGATTTTTAATTTTTTAAATACAGAAATAAAAAAAGTAAAATTTTGAAATATATATATTAATATAGTAAAAAATCAAATTAAATAATATAAAATTTAAAAATAACATACAAAAATTTATATAAAAATATAAAAATCACAATTAATAATAGCATGACCTTAGTTGATAATTAGTTATCATTTTTACTATTAAGTCCAAGGCTTATTGGCACTTTTTAATTTAAAATAGATCTATTACTCTAATTTTAGTTGCTAACTCTCTCCTTCCTGATGAAAAGGGGGTGTCTTATTTTTAATTTATGCTGCACAAGTATTTATGAGAAATTATTTCAAAATTCATTCATCATCTTAATTTTAAATTTAACTTAAACTCTTTTTAAAAATTATTTCAAAATACCAAGTAATTGAAACATGTTTACATGGGGAATGGTGCCAAGGTCACCTAGTGGTGGAAGGTAGCAAAAAGTGAACATAAATTGTTTGGTGGGACATAAATGCAAAAAAATATCTTAATTAAAGCATCTTGTGGGGGCAATGTGTGACAATGATATTACCATTATATGATTTTATTAAAAAATCTAAATTATTAAGCATGATCTTTAAAAGAGATAAACTATTTAAGCAAACCCAAAAAATAAAAAAAAAGGGAAAATGATAATAAATAAAGTTCTTGGCTTACATGCATGCAATGCATGTTCATATGGTTAGGTGATTTGATTCCTCATGCTTTAATTGCGATGGATCAGAAAAGACCTCTCCAATATTAGTCAACTTTCTTTATTTATTATTTTTCAAAAAAACTTTCTTAATCTATTACTAAAAAAAAATTTCTTTATCTATTCACCATTTACAATAGCAATTTAAACTATAGTTGTAATATTATAATAAATTACAATAACAATTCGAATTGTAATCATAGTATTATTAATTAATTTGCGGTCTAATTTTGAGTAATCACTTCTCAAAGACTAATGTCCCCATTACTTGAACACATGATTTATATTATAAGGAACAAGTCAAGTCTTCAAACTTGTAATAAATTCTCAAGGACTAGCTAAACTATGCCATGGGTGTGATCTTTGACCCTTTATGCTTTTTGGTAGGCAGCAACATTTATTAGTTTACTTTATCACAATAAATCTCTGTTTTTTTGTTCTTTTCACACACTATTGTCTACACCTTAATAAATAGCTTGGAAAATATTTCTAGCTATGAAATAATTCAAATGCCCCTTACATATCTTAAATATAAATCAACATAAAAGGTATTTGAGTCATTTTATAATTACGAATGGTCATCACTTGCTCGATAACGCAGTCGACTTATGATATAAAATGTGCTTTTTCAATCAATTTTGAGAAACAAAAATCATAGTAGACTTTGATTTTTAAGAAGGGAAATGTTTCTTTTTCTTTTGTTAATAAAGAACAAGCTAGTTGTTGAACTTGTGCACTAATTGAGGGGAAGTTGAGGTAATGGTTCTTAATGATTGGAACATACAAACAAAAGTGTGCATCATGGACTAACTAGAGATTCTGATTAAGACAGAAATTTTGTGAGAAAATTATCCAACCAAACCAATACAAGATGAGGAACTTTGTCTTAAGGATGCTCAAATTTCGTGGTTTCAATGTTCCAAAGATGAAGGAATTATTAATCTTGACCATATCAATCATACCCATTTGCATGGAGTTTCTAAGAACTCAAATGTGGTATAACCAAAGTTTATGTGTTTTCACTCTTCTCGATTTCTTTAAAGAAATAATTACGTGGTTGATTTTTTTAAGAAAATAATTGTGTTGCTATGAGGTTATGGATCTGTCGGTATTATAATAATAATTATTATTTAAATAATATAAATAATATTATTATATAAGAACTGATTATAATCAGTCCTGAGATATCTGCTATGTAGTCAGTTCTTTTTTTTAATGATTCGTAAATATTTATAGTCAGCAACTCGTAAAAAAATTCAAATATTTATGTATATTTTAAATATATTACAAATACTATTTAGATCCATTCAAACATGGAGGAACTATTAATCTTGTCCATCTTAATCATATGCATTTGCATGAATTTTGTAAGAACTCAAATATGGTATAGCCAAAGTTTCTGTATTTTCACTCTTCATAGTTTCTTTACTAACTCATAAATGTCAACTCGAATTCAAATATAAAACCGATTTTATGGTCGACATCTCATAATCGGTCATAACCAATTTTATTGTAATAATAATATTATTATAATATAATATTTATTATTATTATTATTAGTCTATAGGTAGACTATATAGTTTTGTTCTTCAAATATTTCTACATATTTTAAATATATTATAAATACTACTTAAAAAAACAGCAAACCTAAATAAAAAAATTAAAATTCAACTAAACAAGCCTTACTTTAAATTGAAATTCGAGCCAACTGTACAGATGAAAAGAGCAGTGAAAGTCATCAGTTTTCAGTTATTACGAATGCATGCATGCAGCTGTAGTTGAACAGAGAAGCCATCATGTGAAACTAAATAGTTTTACTACAGATCTAAGGGTCTGAAAATTACTGATTGACATTTGGAGAACATGCAAACATAATTCTGCACTCTTTTCTGCAGAAAGCCATCACAGATTGTGAGATGTTCAATCTCTGAGTGTGTTTCTTGTGCATATGGTTTAAGGTACAGAGGAAGATTCTCAACCGACCATTAGGTGAAATTCCTTTCAGACAAGAAAATTTAAGGTGGTCGACCTCCACCATGGCCTAATTCTTTTACTCTTTCTGTCAAGTCTCTCCAAAAAGTTCGCAGCTTTTTCACCTTTTTCTCTGTCACTAAAGTTATGTTTAGTGGAAACCCAGTTCTGCAAGTAATGTCAATTTTCAGATGAGAAGTTCACTATCTTAGACTTTAGGCCTTTGATGGGCTACCTAGATTTCAGATTTCTCAGGCAAATTATGGAAGGAAGCATTCCTTTCCTATATGTCAGATAGATTCGATGTGGGCTCTTGTTAGTTGCAAAAGAGACCGAGAGAGGAATGCAAGATTGACAAGTTTTGGGAATGTTTAATTGAGTAGTAAATTGTTATTTTTTAGTTGTAGTTGTTATGTTTTTATATTAATTTTTTTTTTCAATTTTTGTACTGTATTAATATATTTTTTTATTAATTTTTATGCTTAAAAAAATAAAAAATAAAAACTAAAAATAAAAGAAAAACTAAATAGAACCTTTGTAACTAATTGTGTTGTTTTATATAGGTAAAAGCCTATTTTATTTACGAATGATCTAACTTGTTGTTTCATATTTATAAGGTATTATATTTATAATATGATTTCTAACATTTATAATACAATGTAAAATATTAACTTTATTGATATTTCCTGAATCAATTGTTAAATCTGTACATATAACATGATAAATATTGACAAAGATTTAATAATATAGATTTAATGATTGACTAATAAAATATTTAATAACATTTTACAAACTATTAAGAAATAAAATAATATTTTAAAAATATTTGAAAGAAAAAATATTTTGATAAAATATTAAAGTTCAATTTATTTTCATTTCTGTTTTTCTAAATAAAAACAGTACAAAAATTAAAAAATAAATTAATATAATACAAAAATTTTTAAAAACACATAAAAATATATAACATAAAAAATATAAAAATATAAAAATATAAACTAAAGACACTTTTAATTAAGTTATTAATTGTAATTTTTATATTTTTATATTAAATTATATATATTCTTCTAATTTTTATACTGTATTAATTTATTATTTTTAATTAATTATTATATTTTAATATTTTTATATTTTAAAAAATAAAAAACAAAAACAAAAAATAAAAATCAACTAAGAAGGCATAAACAAACCTTCAAAGACAAAAGTCAACAACAGGGCTAGTAACAACAGTTTAGCTCAATATATCGAAAAGAGCAGGGCAAATTAAAAGATTACTTAAAGAGGATGCTGCTACTGCTTTCTCAGAATCTCAGTTGCAATATCAGTAACAATTACACCATTAAAGCAATTACTTCCTCAGTAAAATTTTAGAATTACCAGTCCAGCAATTTTAAAAAGTCCAAATCTTTAAACTCAAAACCAGAACCAACCCATTAAAGATACAAAATTTTAATATTTCGTCACTTCAAATAAAATTCACAAAAAGTTATAAAAACAAATTAAAAGCTGATTCTATATGACAATATTTCAAACTGGGCTCTCCAGTTTTATGTCAGGAGGAGCCCAATATCCAACCCAGACTGTTGACTTCGGACCAGACCAAGCAAGGCAGATTCAGGGTAGGGCTTTTCTACCATCCCTGTTTCTTATTTCACTACAAATGAGGAGATAAAACCAGGCAGATCATATTAAATATCTGGTCTATAACTCAAAAAACACATGATAAACAAAAAATGTGTGAAGTACTAGCTGTCTATAACATCAAGGCAATGATCAAAACAAAGTAGATTTAAGTTTGAATTAAAACCCTCGTCTAAATAACAACTTTCCTGAACTTGATAAAAAATTGGATAATAGTGTCTTATGTCAAAAACAGAAATCTCAAATTTTGAACTCAACATCCGCTTCCTAAACTTAGTTCATCCTTCTGATGAGCTCATTGATGTAATTCTCACGGTTGCCAGCATCACCACCCTCAACATAGTGGTTTCTTTTCTTCTTCAATCCTCCCAATGGTGCCTTGAGCTGGAATGGCCAGAGGAAGTTGTTTGCCTCCTTGAAATGGGGTCCAACAGTCATGATTTCATGGATGACATCTTCAATACAGATGATTCCATACTTCCCCAAAACCTGGAACCAAGGAATCATTCATTCATTCCAGAAATGCAGGAACTCAAAAAACGGAAAACAGATTTAACCAAATCAAAGTAGATTTCACAGACCTGTTCAATAATGGAATTGTCAGTCAAGGCAATTCTCTGGCCATTTACTTTCCCATAACCCCTCTTGTAAATCAGCTCTCTAACACTCTTCAGATTAGGATATCTGAAACCATTTGGATGGTGTCCTCAAGTTATGCACATAAAATAGAGTAAATATTTTACATACATTAAAATTTCACAAGTTAATACGTACCCATATGTTACATATGGCTCAACCCTATGCAGCATGTTCAATGTTGCTTTGTTGACCTTCAAAAAGACCCCATTAAATATCTGCAACCACCAAGAAGTATAAGTTAAATAACATGATGAAGTCCCCCCAACAAAAGAAATATTATTCAAACACAAAATAAATTCGACATCTTTTGTAATAGAGACAACATTCAACAACTACCCTCATAGCAGCTCTGCAAATAAATATTTGAAGTTATATCCATATGTTACTGCTTACCACCACGTTTTGCATATTTTGGTCCAAAATCTTATCATACATCATGACTCTCGTAGAAATTTTAACCCATGCCAATTGATAAACTCAATCAAGTATTAAGAATAAATAAAAGCACAGGAAAATGCCAAAAACATATAGATGATAGACAAATGTCATTATCCCAAGTCATTGCAAAATGTGAAGATGACTGATTGAAATTCAGGCCAATCTTTGAAACAATTAAGGATCTCATAGCATAACCATCTACCACCGACAAAGACAGCAGCAGTGAAAAAGAAAGACAGGAGACACTAATTTAGCAGATACATTAATCAGCCAAGAATGAAGGATAACGAAATTCTACATCATCAAAGTTCAGAAAACAAGCAAGACCCCAAAAAAACCACCCTTTTTCAGTGTGATTAGCCTTCATTCCATCTAAAATCAAATCTTTTATGGAGGAAAAAAAGTATAATAGAAAATGGCTAACAATCTTGTTATGAAGGTCCAATAATAAGTTTTAGTTTGGGTGCAACTAGAAAAAGATCATTAGATTTTATATTCTACTGTAACCCATCTTTTAGTTTTTTTTTCACCAATATATGAATTTAATTTCTCAGTTTCTGCTCTTCTCCGTTGGTGTGCTACTTCTTCTTCTCGAAGAGTCAGAATCAAACAAACAGGAAACACACCTCAATTTATCCTCTACATTACAATCTTAGAGCTAAAGAATTCAATTACCATTTATACATCCCAAATCCGACATGCATTAAGACGGAACAAAAATTACAAGCAAGATAAAACAGGGCAACAAACAAATCATGCAATTTTTTATACACAAAGACAAATTTCACCTGTCTCAACCTCAGAAGCTGCAAAATCTTCCTAGTCCTTGGGTGCATAGCATTGATACTGAAGATAATCAAAGAAAACAAGATGCATAAACACAATAACCAAACAAAAGAATAAATAAAACATCGACATTAACAATAAATTAATTCCTCGTACCCCCTGATCCTGATGATAAACAAAAGTTTGGGTTCTGGGTCAGCATAAAACCCTCCCTTCAGCTTGGCTTCACGCTTCAAGTTAATCAATTCCCTCTCTTTCTCTTCATACTCTTTCGCATAATCTTTAGCCCTGCTGTAAATCAACTTGCGGCTCTCAGCTCTCTTCTTCTTCAAGGCTTCGATTTCTTCCTTCTTCGCCAAAGCCCACTGCTCCTCTCTCTTTCTCTTCTTCAAAACTGATTCAGGCACTGGCAAACTTCCTTGCACTTCCTCTCCCATCTCCTCAGAGCTTCTTCGCCTAAACCAAAAACCCCCAAAAAAAAAATCGAAAGAGCAAGTGATAAATAAGTGAAAATGGCTAAAGGGTGTAAGAATCTGTATTAATTTTGATCAAATGAGAGAATTTTACTTGATCTCTCGACGTAAGGGGCGAAGGAGACGACCCTAAGCTGCACAAGGGAAAAATGCACGAACGCAGAAGTAGGGTTTTACCAGATTTTTATATGAGGGAAGACCTAGATCTAACGGCTCAATATTTTTTAGGTTTTAACAACGGATGGCCGTGATGAACATTAAAATTATGGACCCTGAGGAATGGATTTTCATACCAGGAGTCCAAGTACTAATTTTGGGCTACGAAATGAAATGTCCAAAAATTAAATAACAATTACAATACATGCAATTATTAAATTTTTGCACACTAGTTAAAAGAAAAAGGTTGTTTATATTTAAATTTTAAACTAAAATTTTCATTTTTTGATACTTTTATAACTATTTTAAAATTACAAAATTATAGTGAAAATTAAATCTTAGGAAAATTTTGTCCATATAACATGAAAATTGACAAAGTTACATAAATTATTAATGAATTTTGTCTTTATTTTACATAAAGTTACGTAATGGTTTAGTTTGTCAATAATTATTTTCTACGCCATGTTCAAATTTAGGTTTTATTTGGATTTTAGCATATACTTTAAATTGATATTTAATTTTAAAATGAAAGAAAAAGGATTTTTTAATTTAAAAAAGTCATTTATTCCATATTTTAATGCATAACGAATAAATATTTAAATATATAAAATAATTTATAAATTATATTTTAAATACATTATTAATAATTTAATAAATAATAAATTGAACCAAGTGATCAACTCAAAACAAGGATCTCGTTTCAAGCAACAACTTTTAGGAACCACTTCTTTCCCATGAACAAGCCCATAAATGTTGAGTAATGGACCTCTCTAACCAAGTTTTCATTAACCGTATATTTGGTTTAAAAGGTCAAAATAAAGAATATAATAATTATTTTTAAAAATAAAAAAATGAAAAATATAATAGAATAGATATTATATTATTTAATTTATTATTAAAGAATTTATGTGTCCGTATTTGATTTGAAAATATAAATTTGAAATGACAAAGAAATAATTTAAAAAAAATTAAAACATAGATC
>JAOXYD010161040.1:0-10270 GCA_028565735.1 Pinacopodium congolense | reverse complement strand
TAGGTGCACTTGCCTTTCGTCACGTTGGATTTTATTTAATTTCATTTTGGTTTTCAAAGTAAAATCAGTTTAAAGAAAACCCATTTTTATTCACTCATCCAACGAACAACAGGCATCCTGATAGAGGAGCTCGAAGGTAAGGCCCACTACTCTTTTCCTATTAACTGCACTGGGAGGGAAGAAGGATAGAAGCTCCTAGCTAGGGCCAAAGTCACTATTATCTAACTCCGTGACTACTGAATGGTCGAATATTCTATACATAAAGAAGTCATATAGTTGAGACAACCAATGTTGGCTAAAGAGAGGAAGTAGAAGGAAGAAGGAGAGGGAAGGCTGAGGAAGATGCATCCATGATAGGAAGAAAGCTATAAACTAACTTTTAAAAGTTAGTTACCATAAAATGAAAGGGAAAAAAAGTGGGAAAGAAGGGAAAAAGACTAAGAATGCAAACAATGGGGGTAGTTGAGAAAAGGAACCAAAGAGAAAAAGCAAAAAGGTAGGTAGGAAGGAAGCCAAATAGTAAGGAAGGATAATAGAAGGGACAGCCAAAATCAAATAGGGATAGAGAGAAGAAGGAGCTTCTCTATTTTGACCATTTATGCTTGAATCTCTACCAATTTTGATAGGGCTAGATTAACATAATTTTATTATGCCTTGGATAATTGGTTTAGTTATTTGCAGATTCTTGTATCCCAATAGTTTAAAATAAAACAATTTTTACATGTCCTTATAGTACTTTTGTATATAGATGCATACCATTAAGTTTATGTAATGTTCTACCTACATTTTAGTGATGCATGAAAGCTATATTTTCTAATATCATTAAAACTTGCATTAAGGTTTTATGGATGACTGTGGCATTTCTTTTGATGCATGTTTTAAAAACTTAGAGAAGGTCCCCCATTTAATGCTAAATTAGGAAAAATGTCATTTCATAATACAGGAGTGCATTGTGTTTAGTCATAAGAAATTTGGCAAGACATAAATGTTGGTCCAACAAAGGCTGGTGTTATTAAGAAACTACCTCCATCATATTTTGTTAAAGCCATCAAGAGTTTCTTAGGGCATGTTGATTTTTATCAACATTTTATTAAAGATTTTTCCAAAATTGCTAGACTATTAACTGAGCTACTCGAAAAATATGTTGTGTTTAACTTTAATGATAATTATATTACACCTTTTAACTAGATAAAGGAAAAACGTATGACTACACCTATACTTGTGTCTCCTGATTAGTCTCTTCCCTTTGAACTAATGTGTGATACAAGTGATTTTGCAATGGAGTTGTGATGGGAGAATAATTAAGTAAGCTCTTTCACCCTATTTATTTTGCAAGTAAGACTTTGAACAACGCTTAATGCTCTTACACCACCATTAAAAAAGAGATGTTGGTGGTGGTATCTACTGTATTACAAGTTTTGGTCTTATTTGGTTTTGTCAAAAGTCATTTTTTATAATGACTATGCAGCTTTAAAGTACTTGATGACTAAACCAAATACTAAACCAAGAATGATTAAATGGGTTTTACTATTCTAAGAGTTCAAGATTAAGTTTAAAAATAAGAAGGGGGCTAAAAATATTGTAGCTGACCACTTGTCGAGGTTAGATAAAGCAACTATAAAGATTGAACTGACAAGGACATAAAGAGTTATTTCCTTATAAATAACTCATGGCCATGATGGTTTCTCCTTAGTTTACTAATTTGTCACTTTCCTTAATAGTAATATCCCTCCTCCTAATGTTCTTACAATCATAAGAAGAAATTTTAGTCAGAGTAAAACAATATATTAAGGATGATCCTTTTAAATGCAATATTTACAAAGATTATATGCTTAGACATTGTGTTTCTCAAGAGAAAATGCTCTCCATTTTGTATAATTATCATTTTAGAGAGATTGGGTGGCATTATAGGGCAACTAGAACAATATATAAAGTCTTAGCATGTGATTTCTATTGGACCACTTTGCTCAGAGGCACATACACTTTTGTCAAGTCTTATAAAATATGTCAAAGAGTGGGAAAAATCTCTAGGAATCATGACATGCCATTGGCTAAAATTCTAGTTTGTGAGGTTCTTGATGTTTAGGATATTGACTTCTTGGGACCCTTCCCTAAGTCGTATTCCAATTAATACATTTTAGTTTTTTATGGATTATACTAGCAAATAGGTTGAATTAAAATCGTTGCTCTTAAATGAGGCTAGGGGTGTCATTATGTTCTTAAACAAAAATATTCTCACTCGTTTTGGAATGCTAAAGGATATTATAAATGATGGGGGCTCATATTTTTGCAATAAAATTTTTGACACATTATGGGAAAAATATGGGGTAGGCTATAAGGTTGCTACACCATACCACCCCTAAACTAATAGGCAAGTTGAGGTCCTTAACAGAGAATTGAAGAAATATTAGAGAAGATTATTAATGCCTTTAGGTGAGATTGGTCATTACTTTAGGCATATAGTACTGCTTTTAAAACACCCATAGGCAAGTAACCTTTCAAGATAGTCTATTGAAAAGTTTGCCTTCTTCTTGGAGAGATAGAACACAGACCATATTAGGCTTATTAGTTTTAAATTTTTTATTTGAAATGTCTAGGTGCTAAGATGCTTATGTAGCTTAATCAGCTTTATGATTTCAAGTTTGATGCATACCACAATTCAAAGGTATATAAGGAGTGCATGGAGAGGTGGCATGACAAATAGCTCTAACACCAAGAATTTAAGATAGGCAAAAAGGAAAATTGATGAACAAGGAAAATTGATTTGCCTTATGAATTTGGAAAATGGATACTTAATGATCTTTATGATGTTATTTTTTCCTTATAAAATTGGAAAATGGATACTTGATGATCTTTATGATATTTTATATATAGAATGCATATACATAAGTGAGTGTGACTTCTTATATGAATTTTATGTATTAAAAAAAAGCAACAATTAATTCCACTAGCATCAGACTAATAAAAAGGTTAAAGTTAAATAATGGGGTAGGTACCTAGTTGATTTAAGGTGACTTAGTTTAGTAATTATGAGGGTTTGTGACAAGGTGTTAACTTTCGCATCAAAAGACTAAGTAACTTATCAACCAAGCCTATAATGCTCAATTAATAAAGTATGTAAATGTGTTTTGAAGTTTAAGCATATACCTTATATGTATTCATTTTATATATGAAATTTATTTTGAGATTCGAGTTGAAGTTTGAAAAAGATATGAAGCAAATTAAGTGGAATTATGAATCAATGTGAATGGTTAGTTGCATAGTATTTTCTAGAAATCTTTCATGATTGAATGAATAAAGTAAAGGAATGAGTTAATGTTAGACATGTTAGACATGCCTAAGTGTTAATAAAAGTAAATTGAAGAATCACAAATAAACAACACGAAATAATGTAAGTGCACATATTGCTACGTAACATAATGAATGTGATTCCAAGAGTTGAATCCACAAGGAATGAAATTATTAATGAATCCCTATCCTTACTATCTAGCATATTCAATAAGAGAATGATTAGTTGTTGATTTAGGAAATTAAACAAAACTTCTAAAAATGAGCTTTAAAGGAAACTCGCAAAGATTAGCAACCAATGATAAAGATAGGATCTAGGTAGTTAATTTAGGATGAAATTTTTTTCCTTTTTAAACATGATTTAACTTATTTCTATATTTCATTAGATTGTAGATTCCATAAGCTAAAGCACACACTTGCTCTCTAGTTATGCAATTCCATTTAACTTCATAAACCAAGCGACGGTTATCTTTATCTCAACCTATCAATTGAATGCATTAAGACGTTCTATAGACCTATTGTTTTGACTAAGTTCAAACCTAATTCGGACATCTTATGTAAACCTATCTCTAGGTCTCCATGCAAGATGCATTATTTATGGATTAATCTAAATCATATATCTAATTTCTCAATCTAACAAACACAATTAAATCAATGGATTTGAAGCTTACATTTGCATAAGAATCGAAAACTAATGTCAATAATTCCATAAAAAAATTCAACATAGATTTTGGAAATTCAATGCTAAATCAAGAACAACAATGAAAAGTACATCCTAGATTTTATAACATCCTAAACTTTATGAGAAACTTAGATACAAAACATTAAAAGAGTCACAATAATAATTATAAAGAGAAAGGAAATAGAAATGATCACATTAAATGTCTTGAATCCTATACTCTTGATAATCATTATGTGAATTCTTATCTTTGATCTTCAATCTTAATGTGTCTTGATCCTATTTTCTCCTTCAATCTTGTTCAAAACCCCTTTTAGATTTTCTCTTTGTTGATAGCTACCTAGAGACATTTAGATTCTAAAAGATGTCAAAAATAATATAAAACAGGTTATATATGTAAGGCTGTCCATAGGTATCACACTTTAGCAATGATTTTCTTTGCCTTGAAGTCATGGCTAAGGCTGGAGTGGTTACAGTAGTGATCTTAGCTGTGGCCTCTCCAACTTTTTATTCCTCTCAATCTTCCCATTATACATATATTTTCATTTGTCTATTTATCATGAAATTTGATATGGAGCTCCGCAACATGATATGCTTGCTTCTCAAATTGCTCACATTAGAAGATACATCCAATTTCTCTCCAAAGATCTATAATAATTATTAAACATCATAATCATATGGGCAACATCCTATTCAAAGGATTAACTCAATATTCACATTAATCACACAAAATTTTCCTTTGAACTCAATATAATCATCATAAAACTAGGAGTAAAATATGTACAATTTAATAGCTATTAGCAAATTGGATTACTCTATAACAATTCTACATAATAACCTATGTGAGTTTCTTGATATTTAGTATTATACATGAGGAATTAACTTCGCTATATATAATGACCATATGTGTTAATACATGATCAACCTCAAATTAGACAATATTAACTATATTCAATTGTATGATTTTTGTTCTCGTGTCTAACTAACCTTTAACCATCCTTAGGATACTTTCTTTTAAGTACATAATAAAGTTTCTTAAGGACAAACAACAACTAAAGTGTAAGGGTGTTGTTAGTGGATAATTTACATGATTTTTAAGGTATAAAGTCTTGTACTTTTACCCATTAAAGGCATAAATTTTTGCTCATTATGAGCTATTTAGTTAAGTTTCAAGTTTATAATAACATGGTATTAAACGATAGTCTTAGATGATATTAAATGGCACTATTGATTTTAAGAAAACCATCATTGAAAACAACAGAACCATCAACAAGGGTTGTTAAACAACACCGTTGATCAGTAACTCCACCACCATTTATGTCATATAGTTAGAGAAAATCCATGATTTTAACATAATGAAATGAAATTTGTGGCCTCTTTTTTTACCCTATACAACAAAAAACCTATGGGCCACCCTTAGAGAATATATAAATTCATATATCATTGCTATTTTGAGAAAATTAGAGGAGAATAGATCAAAGTTCATCGTAGTTCTGATTTTCTTTTATTTTCTTTTTCATCTTTCATTACTTTGCCATTTGGACTTGTAGGAGCATTTAATTAGGAAAATATCTAGAAAACAACAAGGAGTGCCCATCTCTTTGCAGATTTTTTGTATTTTTTATTTTATATTCTTTTAGACTCCATATTTCTACTTCTTTCAATGAATGTGAATTTTTTGTCTTTATCTTGGTTTTCAATGATGAATATATGTGTATAAATTATTTTTAGCTAGTGATAGGACATTAAATGGGTTATGACTAGATTAGGTGGACGATGGGTTATGACAAGATTATGTGGATGATTTTTACCTTGATTGAATGCTTATTTTATCTAACTTAGCGTGATCACCTAAGTTAAAGTATTAGGTAATTGAAAATCCATGACCATTGATTTTTAATTATTAGAGAATTGATTAGGTAACGCACATGAATCTAAAAGTGGATGAAACTTTAGAGACTTACATAAGGATTCCTAAATTTAACTAACTTTGATTTAGGCTTCTTATGCTTCATGCCTTTTATTCCAAGTAATTTATGGATCAAGTAGACAATTTGAGTTTAAGCAAGAAAATATCTTTTTATGATCATTAATAGCATTTTGATTCAGTTAAGTAGGTATTAAATCATTCCACCACCTATTAGTTAAGTGATTAACCGATTGAAGTATAAAGCCTTGGCTAGTTTATATCATTGGATAAGTCTTAATCGATAATAGGTGATAGCTTGTATTTTTAGTATTAAGTTAATTGATTAGTTTTAAATTCTTATAATTCAAAATTGCAATTGTCTAAGTAATTAAACATTATTTCACTTTTTTTTTCATATTGGTCCCTATGGAATGCGATTCTCAATTACTTATCATTTTATACTACTTACTGATAAGGAACACTTGCCTCTTTTTGGTCTTAAGTCATAATTGGATTAATTTTGTTTAGATACAAACTATAACAATGATACGAAAAAATTGATATAATAAAATACTTCTTTGAATAGTCAATTAGAGTTCAAATAATATGGATAGAGCTAAGGATAAACCAGTGGATAGAGGAAAGGACAAGCTAATAAAAGATAATGCATTTACTAAGAAAAGAATTAGAAAGTGTTAAGAACTCATTGTATTGTTTCACCAAAGGAAAAGAAATATTAGCATGCATACTATGATCATCATTAAGTGATAGAATAGATCTAGGACACACCAATAATAATGTCCCATCAAGTGGTAAGATCAAATTTGTTAAAGGAAATAATTTAGAAAAGGAAGAAGTACCTAGACCATCTGTAAAGAATGATGCATTAACTTCCAAATCCTAACATAGGAGACAATATCATGGATTTTTATAAACATCTAATCCTAAATCCAAGAAGGAAGTACATTGGCATAACTTCCTTAAAAATGATTATTTTCTACGTGATACAATTAAGCCTTATGTTAGTTCATCTCATTTTAATGCTTCTCATATGCATACACAAAACTCTACAAACTTGTCCTTTTCATATTCTAGGTGCCATATACATCAAAAGATGACATATAATGATATAAGACCTAGCACTATCATAACATCAATATAATGCTATGAGACCACATTTCCAAACTAGGCACAGCTATCACACTTAGATCCATAATGAACCTAGACCCATTATGACTATAGACATGTATATAGTAGTCTTGCACCTTTGTTTTGCACATACTATGGATACGTAGATATATAGAATGATTTTATTATGCTAGACCAAGTGCTGGGAATATTTGCCAAAAGCTTTGAACAATAAAAAGGTTTCACCCCACGAACCCAAATTAGTGTGGACATAAAAAAATTCATTGAATTTTGTTTCTAAGTCAAAGCACTTCAAGAGTACCTCCCTGAGAAAAAGAAGAAAATCACCAAGTCATATTATATTTTTAAGTAAAAAATGAATTAATGATAAAATGATGGGTTAGAAAAAAAAAAAGACAGAGCCATTAGATCCCACAATTAAAAAGCACCAAACTAAAAGATGCTACCCAACCAAGAAATGTCTTATGAGTAGATAACTTTACACAAGAGAGGCACAAATTATCAAAAGTGAAGGTTGACAGAGCGTGCATGTCTACTAATCAATTTACGAGGTAAACATCTCATCCTTCACTATTTGAGGTGGGCATCCACTTGTAGACATGGTGTCCACTTCAATCAAAACCCTAGTAGAAGGCAGCAATTTATGATAGTTAATATAAAGCCAAACCACCTTGAGGCTAATTCTAATCAATTGTGGTTTGATAGTGTAGCAGTTATAAAGTTTCATTAGAGATTATTTCTATGGTGGTTTTGGGTGCTACTATGGATTTTTAGCATGATAATTACAAGTTTTGGACTCATTTTGATATTATTCTAGTGCTACTGTTCCTGTTCAATTGTTTTGGTGTGATGTTTGTTAATTCTGGGTAAGAATTCTATCTTGATTATATGGGTATTTAATCGAATTTCAAGTGGAATTAAGTTAGGAGGCTAAAAGGAGAAGAAGATTGAGCAAAAGAGACAAATTTAGGTCACTTTAGAGACCAAGTCACTATAGTGATAGAGAAGAATCATCCATCCAAGTCACTATAGTGATTTACTGAAACGCCAAATTTTGCAAGTTAACGTGTTTAATGAGAGTTACTACTAATTGGTGTTAGAAGAGACATAAGAAAATCCTAAGAGTTGTAATTATAAATCTAGAAGACATCCATGAGAGGAAAACAACAAGTTTTCAATTGTAAAAAAAAAAAAAGGAAACTCAAGATCAAGGTGGAGACATTAAGATTAATTAAGTTGTCAAGATTTTCTAACAAAGGAGCTTCAAGCTGCATCTATTCTCTTTTCTTTTCTTTTTCTTTCCTTTGAATGTTTATTCTTAATAGTTGTATGTTGAATGAGATTATGAATTGCTAGATCTATTTTACGGTTTATTCTTGAAATGTTTATATAACTATTTTCTTTTTAATTTTATCTATGAATGTTTGTCATAATTGTTAAGCTTATAATTAATTCTAATCGATAAATTATTTTGATTTATTTGAGTTAGGTTGCACAACAAGAGTTGGTAGCTTGATGGACCTAAAATTTTTAGATTAATAAGTAATTTAAGAGAGATCATATTTCTTTTTAATTATCCTCAGGACTACTTCAAATTTAATTACATATTTAGGAGTAATTTTGTGAATCTAGGGGTTTCAAATCAATTTGTAATTATTTCAATTAGGATTACTTGATTAAATCTTGAGAAACCTTCGTGTTTGATGAATTACTCCTATCTTTCTATAAAAATTTTTAAGCAGCTTAATTTACATTAGGATGTTGAATAATGACACAACTTATATGTGATATTTGATGCAATAACTTCCCTCTAATAAATGATAGAAGATGCTTAAATTTGAATGATTCATAGACTTGTAAACGAAATTTGAATTTAGATATTTTTGGACATGCTAATAGAAATTTTTGGATAATCATAGGCTTGCACATTTATATTTCTTCTTAGTTTGAATTTTTGAAAAATTTTATTACAAGATTTTAGAACATGTATTTTGAGTTAGAAATTTTCAAGAAGTGATTATACTAATGTCATTTGATTCTATTATTATTTTTAAAAAAGGGGGAGAGTTTTTAAAATCAATACATTAAGAAGCATCAATAATCTGTTGAGTTTTTATTATTTTAATGGTTTTATCTTACATTTTCCTTTACAAAATGACTAATAAATTTGGTAATATTTTGGGTCCTATATCATTCTAGCTTTTGAATGATTCTTAATGCTTAAACTTAAAGGGAGCCTAAGTGGTTTAACTTTTAAACTTGAATTACATTTTCATGTTCTTATTATTTGAATGTTTATAACTTGCTTTTATACATGGATTATGTAAAGTTTTTGTTTGGTTAAGCTTGTGATTTTTGATAAGTCCCTTTCTTTAATCTTGCGTTTTGATATTATTTCTTACTTAGGATGAGTTTTGAATTTCAATGAATATAATGCCTGAATTTAAAAGGAGACATTATTCTAAGAGTAGCTGTAGTGAATTTTAGTTTGTTAAATCTTGAATCTGTGAACTCTAAGAATTTCTTAACTTGATGATTTTTGATAAAATTAGATGAAATTATTCAATTTATATAACTTGATATTAATTTTGAGAATTGATAATAGAGGTTGAT
Organism: Pinacopodium congolense; assembly: GCA_028565735.1. Lineage (NCBI taxonomy): Eukaryota > Viridiplantae > Streptophyta > Magnoliopsida > Malpighiales > Erythroxylaceae > Pinacopodium > Pinacopodium congolense. The sequence goes on along the minus strand of JAOXYD010161040.1, from coordinate 632 downwards.
TTTTTGAGCAAAGATTGGATTTATAGTGATAATTGTTTTGAAAAATTATCATTTTTTAATATTATACAAAGGGGTTTTTTTGTTATTTGGGTTGGCCTTGTGTTAAGTGCTCAGTTTTAAAACCAAACTACTAGTTTTACGCTCAAAACCACAAGTATATGAGTCATAACTTGTAGTAGAGAACGGATATCGATCCCACAAGGATTGAGTTTAGTCACCACTTAATTTGGGTTTTACTTTGTTTATGAAATAATTTCAAGAATTAATAAACTGGAAAATAAAATAAAATAAATTAAATTAAACTAATGATAGTAGCCAATTGAGACGAAGTTCAAGAATTTGATAACCAAGGTTTAAGATTAGGAGTCGTTTTATCCCTATTTTTCTTCCCTCTTCACTTAATAATCCAATTGTGCTTGACCCAAGACTTTCTAATTCTTAATTACCCTCTCTCAAGGTGCAATTAACTGTCCCTAGTCAAATAGATTAGGATTAATTATGCTATATCTAGCCTCACTAACCTTTTCCTAACCATGCAACTAGATATTAAGCAATCTTATAGGTAATCTTTAACAAATAGCCAAGATCTCTCTTAAACTACTTGCAAAAACCTAAATATGTATAGGTCTATT